>JBBDGP010003432.1:0-115000 GCA_037952835.1 Lithobates septentrionalis | reverse complement strand
TGGATACTGCCACCCGATTTGACTCTGGCAGTCATCCAATGGCTGCCGCTGCTATCAATCGGCCCAATAAGGAGGGCGACAGGGTCAAGAGCCACTTCTCTAGCATGCATCACTGGATCAGATCGGACTCAGGTAAGAATAAGAGGGGGGCTGGGCAGCTCCTGCAGTACAGAGGATTTTTTTACCTTAATGCATAGAATGCTTTAAGGTAACAAACCTTGGGGCTTTAGAACCACTTTAAAGTGGAGTTCCAATTAAATACAAACAAAAAATGTTTTAACTCAGCAGCTACAAATACTACAGCTGCTGACTTTTAATAATCGGACACTTACCTGTCCCAGGGTCCAGCGATGCGGGGGGAACGAACCTCCGCTCATCTCCACCCCCTCTGCGGCGTCAGCTGTACAGCGCGCTGTGACTGGCCGGGTAATCATCTGCTACCTGTGACGTGTCCCAGATGATTGCCCAGAGGGAGGGGGGAGAGGTGATCTTACTTGTGCCAGAAGGAAGTGGGAGCTGGAACCCTCTGAAAAGAGGTTATCCGCTCCCCCCTCCCCAAAAAAAAAAATGGGGGTCACCTTCCCTTAAATCGGAAGTTCCATTTTTGGGTGAAACTCCGCTTTAAGGACAGCACTAGCACTAGGGAAAGGTTCATGACGAGGAAGTAAAGCGTAGAGTCCCAACTACTTTGGACATCATCCTAGTTAGGCACGAGATGGCCAGACTCTCTTTATAGATGGTGTCAATGTGGCTGATACCCAATCTCTTTACATTACTGGAAACCATGAGTGCACCCAGTTGGGCAACCTTCCCATTGGGTTTGTTGTGAACTGTTGCTGTACTATTTTAACATAAGTTTTCCATTGCACCTGACTGTGTGAATACTTACCGCTGCACCCCACCTACAAGCTTCTAACAAGGTCCATCCAGACTGCCAGCCTGGACACCACTGAGGCCTCTAAACAGCTGCATATTCCATGGGCTGCCTGAATGCAGCAGCCCCTCAGCCTCTGGAACCCTCCTGTGGAGAGAGAACCCAGCCTCTTCCAGAGCTAGGGGGAAGCAATCAAACTCCCAGCCTGTGAAAACCTGAACCAGACCATCAGAAACGATCATTGCTCCCTTGATTAAAAAAAGAGCCAAAGATGAAATTTAATTAGTATCCAACGTGACTATGAAAACAAATTGGGCAGTCTCCAAATTTGGCTGGTTAGTGGTCCCCCATCCACCATACAGCCCAGATTTTGCACCCTCTGATTTCCACTTGTTCGATCCAATGAAGGACAGTGTTTTATGGACAATGATTTGATCAAACTGATGAGGTAAAAGTGGCTCTGAAAAGTGGGTACAAGAGTGCACACTTGAATTTTTTCAAAGTGGATTCAAAAGTTGGGTTCAATGATGGCGCAAATGCATCACCTGTGGTGGAGACTATATTAGGTAGAACCTTTGTATATAACAGTGGTCTCCAAACTGCGGCCCACGGGCCGGATATGGCCCTTTACTTACCTTTATCAGGCCCTTGGGGCACTTTTCCTCCCACTGTTATGAGGCACTAATACTTCCACTCTCACCAACAATGAGGCAACATTCCTCAAATTGACGCCCACATTGGGGCACTATTTCTTCCATGGACACCAATGATTGGGCAGTATTTCTTCCACTGACACTAATGACGAGTCATAATTCCTCCCACTAATACCAATGATGGGGCAGTATTCCTCCTCCTATTGGCCAAAGGTGCTATGTAATTTTTACTCCCACTGACCACCAAGCCTGAGACATGGTCTATTCCCACTGATGCTGGGGCATCTTCTGCTCTCACTGGCTACGGTCCAGCCCCCCTAAAGTCTGAAGGACAGTAAATTGGCCCTTTTTTTTAGAAAGTTTGGAGACCCCTGGTCTAGAGGATGAGTTAGTCTACTTACTAAACAACCTAAACTTAAGCGTTTTCACCCATCTGTGCACATTGCTCTTGTCAGTGGTGTCATCTCAGCAAACATTCTGTAACCTTCTACGAATGACTTCAGTGGACAGCCTACACCACTCCTTCATCAAGAACTCAATGACCTCGTGTTGCTTCTGCTTGGAATCCATTATTAACCTGCAATGAAACAAAAGAAGAATTACTATAGAAGAAGAGTTATTGCTATCACAACGCTTGTTTTTTTTTTCCCCTTTTACTGACTACTACACCACCTCTTTCAGCTCTCGCTTGTGGCAATGGAAGGGTTGGAAGGACTTAGGATTTACAGTGAGGCTCTGAGATCTGAGATGATGGAAAAGTCTGGGGAGCTCCTGGGGACGGAATGGTTGGCTGTAAAACGAATGCTTAAAGTTTATTCCGTGCAGTTTTTCCCTTTCTCTCCCCTCACAACTTCTATCCACAGCTCTGCTCCCTACTAATGACTGTGCTGACAGCTCTCCTGCTACCTGTCCTTGGATTAGACATACCTAATTAGTGACAGCAGGGAGTTCACCGGGGGGGGCATCAAAATGTCACTATGGGGCCCCGTGATCTGTAGTTACTCCCCTGGCAATAGATACACTGTAAATGTGACCCCCAGACTCTCCACGTTCCTGGACAATGTATATATCACATCCATGGGAATCTTCACATCAGAGTTTTTGCATTCCACGTGGCTTTTCCAATCGAATGTGACAAAGCATCTGGATGGCATGGAGGTGGGATGAGGCCATGCCGGGACACTTGGCGGCCAGGTGTGCCATGACTTTAAAGGGGTCGGTGTGTGCTGACGTTTTCTGACAATGTGAAGGAAGGGGATAGGGTGGGAGGGGGGGGGGGGTCTGCGTGTTTGCTGAGTGTGCAACATCTGGATTCTATTTCATAGATTCCTCCTCCTCCTCCCCCCCTCTGACTACCAGTCCTGACTCTTCTCCAAAGCACTCACTGACATCTGTATCCCTCATCTGTACTCGCTGGATGGGAAGGCTCAGACGCCGATAGACCATTCCAGCACACTCATTCACATCTGCATCCCTCGGCGACGGATAAAGAGAACCGCGAACTGGCCACCCAACTGGATCCTAACCTAGACGTAGAGACCAAAAATTGACCACCTTCCTTATTAGCGACCACTGTGTCTCCTAACCGGGACACAAAGACTACATCCTGTCCACCCTCCATACGAGCAGGCACTTTGGCCCCTAACTTGGACGTAGAGACCGAACATTGACCACCTCCCTTAGAACCGGCATTGTGTCCCTTAGTCTGGACACAAAGACCACATACTGACCACCTCCCCTAAGACCAGGCACTGTGGCCCTTAGCCTGGACACAAAGACCACCTCCCCCAGGACAAATCGTTGTGGCTCACTGCCTAGACGCAGAGACTAAATACTGACTGCCTTCCCTAGGACCAGGAACTTTGATCCTTAACCTGGATGCTAAGACCACATACTAACCACCTCCTCTAGGACCTGGTTCTGTAGCCCCTAGCTTGGACACAAAGACCACATACTGACTACCTCCCCTTAGGACCGGGTGCTGTGGCCCCTAGCCTGGACATAAAGACTGTATATTGACCGCCTTCTCTAGAACCAAGCGCTGTGTCCCCTAGAACGCAGAGACTAAATACTGACCACCTACTCTAGGACCAGGTGCTGTGGTCCCTAACCTGGATGCAGAGACTAAATACTGACCACCTCCCTTTAGCAGCAGTCACTGTGGCCCCTAGCCTGGGCAAAGGGACTAAATACTGACTACCTCCCCTGGGACAAGACACTGTGACCCCCTAGCCTGGACGCAAATACCAATCACTGACCACCTCCCCCAGTCATAGACTTTGAACACTGACCCCCCCCCCTTGCCGTGTGCACAGGGACTGGACTCCGGCCACTTGTTCCCCCACACAGACTTTGCTCTCCTCCTCTATTGAAATCCAGCCATTGACCCCCCTCCTCCCTGTACACTTCCCGCACTCTAATCCCTCTCAAACAGCAAGATGCTCCTCGCTCTTCTCCTCGCTCTCACTCTCTGCCTGGGGGTCTCCTGGGGTCAAGAACCGATTCAGCCAACCCCCAATAATACCAGGTAAGGACAGCACCTTGATTTTTACTGTTAATGCTTTGTATAGCGCCATCGTATGCCATGGCGCTGTAAATGTGCACAAGAATGGACCCAGCGGGTGTTACTCAGTGTGCAGTGCTTTTCACCTTTAATGCTCCATATGGCGCTGTCATATACCGTGGCGCTGTAATATACCATGGCGCTGTAAAATGCATGATAAAGTGCCAGCAGGTATTGCTCTGTGTGCAAAGCTTTTCATTATTAGGGCTTCATAAAGCACTGTCATATACCGTGGCGCTGTTAAAGTGCACAGCAAGGTGCCAGCAGGTGTCACTATTGCGTGCAATGCTAAGGCTTTATATAGTGCTATCATATACCGTGGCGCTGTTTTTGGGGTGTCATAAAGAAAGGCCGACTGATCTTCATCATATTGTCCAATCATATTGTAATAGACTGTGGGCGGCCAGCATCACCAATAAATAATAAAGACCACTCACTGCTGCTCTCTTCCCTTGTGTGGGGTGACTGGTCTTGTCTCCGCCCCCTCCTGTAGCTTTCTGCAGGCAGCCAGTAGTGGGTGTGGCCTGCTGGGTCCCCTCCTACCACAACCCTGTTCTCTGAACAGGCAACGCACAGGCTCTTGTCTCCGCCCCTCCTATAACTTTCTACAGGCAGCCAGTAGTGGGTGTGGCCTGCTGGGTCCACTCCCACCACAACCCTGTTCTCTGAACAGGCAACGCACAGGCTCTTGTCTCCGCCCCTCCTATAACTTTCTGCTAGCAGCCAGTAGTGGGTGTGCCCTGCTGGGTCCCCTCCCACCCCAACTCTATTCTCTAAACAGGCAACGCACAGGCTCTTGTCTCCGCCCCCTCCTATAACTTTCTGCAGGCAGCCAGTAGTGGGTGTGCCCTGCTGGGTCCCCTCCCACCCCAACTCTATTCTCTAAACAGGCAACGCACAGGCTCTTGTCTCCGCCCCCTCCTATCACTTTCTGCAGGCAGGCAGTAGTGGGTGTGCCCTGCTGGGTCCCCTCCCACCCCAACCCTGTTCTCTGAACAGGCAACGCACAGGCTCTTGTCTCCGCCCCCTCCTATAACTTTCTGCAGGCAGCCTGTAGTGGGTGTGGCCTGCTGGGTCCCCTCCCACAGCTCTGCTCCGGACTGGCTTTTGTCTCCGCCCCTCCTGAAGTTTGCTGCAGGCAGCCCCGTCCGATTTGTCCCCTCCCACAGGTTTGCTCTCTGCATAGTTCCCAACTGTTCCCGATTTCGAGGGTCTGTTTTTTGGAACTTCCGCTTTAAGTGTTGGTGACCCCCTGACATGCTACATTTGGCATGTCATTTTTTTTTGGGGGGGGGGGGGGCCTGTTTTTAGAGGAATCCAGCTTTTTGTAGCTGCTGACTTTTAAATGGGTGGAACTCCGCTTTAAGTTCCATTCATACTGATTCATAATGTGGTATGGCCGCTAGATGGCGCTGACTATCATATGAAAACAACAAACGTGTGTGCTCCTCAGCACCATCTAGTGGCCATAATGCGGTATTTTTTCCCCGTGTACACATTCGATCTGGAGAGAATAGATCCTGAGCACATTCGATTTTGTCCCATTGAATTATTTATTATTATTTTATTTCAGGTACTTATATAGAGCCGTCAATTCACACAGCCCTTTACATATACATTGTACATTCACATCGGTCCCTGCCCTCAAGGAGCTTAAAACCTAAGGTCCCGAACACACATTCATACATATACTAGGGCCAATTTAGACAGGATCTGATTAATTGAATTAATTTACATACTGTTTAAAAGGACAAACAGCTATGCAAACAAGTTCCGGCACTTGACTCCACCGGTCAGTGTACGCCACGCTGCAGTTGAGACTAGTTCAGTGCCCAGCCTCTCCACTTCCCCCCGTCCTCTCACCCACCTGCCAAATTACCCGCCCGGTCTACAGAATTGAAGAGGAGGGGAGGCTAGATCTGTTCCACCCCCTCATGTCCCCCTGTGTCTGTGCACAAAGCCCAGCCTGTGCCTGTGAAGGGGTTGTGTGGGCAAACATTGTGAAGTAGTGCACACGATGTCACTGCCTGAGCCTCTGGATAACAGCCTGCCTTGGGTGAGTGAACTCCTTCCTGCCTTCCATGTGCTATAATGATCCTTCCTTCTTGCCTTCCATGTTCCATAGTAATCCTTCCTGCCTTCCATGTGCCATAGTGATCCTTCCTTCCTGCCTTCCATGTGCCATAGTGATCCTTCCTGCCTTCCATGTGCCATAGTGATCCTTCCTTCCTGCCTTCCATGTGCCATAGTGACCCTTCCTGCCTTCCATGTCCCATAGTGATCCTTCCTTTCTGCCTTCCATGTGCCATAGTGATCCTTCCTTCCTGCCTTCCATGTGCCATAGTGATCCTACCTGCCTTCCATGTGCCATAGTGATCCTTCCTGCCTTCCATGTGCCATAATGATCCTCCCTGCCTTCCATGTGCCATAGTGATCCTTCCTGCCTTCCATATGCCATAGTGATCCTTTCTTCCTGCCTTCCATGTACCATAGTATGTGTGTGGCACAATAATCAAACCATATGTTATAGGTACAAGGAAGCCTGGGTTTTGTTTATCCCCTGCCCTTAAGCCCCTCCCGCTATCATGTTTGGCCACACCTACTTAGGTCACCATCTCCCTGAAGTGTCCCTCATTCTCAAGTTCAAAAGATTGGAAGGTATGCCCATGTGACTTCACTAATACAGATCAAGTCTGCTGTGAAGCCCAGTTCCTAACAAGGCACAGACTGGTACCAGTCCTTGTCCCGGGGGTTGGGACCTCTGCTTTATCCAATCACTGTCTCATGCAGCCAATTTGTATGCACGCATAAAGCTCATTATATATTGTACAATGTGTTCTATCTTTGTACAATCTCATCAAAACCATGTGATATGAGGACCTACCTAAACTATCCATTAAATTTGTATCCAATAAAGCAGGCCCTTGTATCAAATAACTAAAAAAAAAAAAAATGGCGCAGGAAAAGTGTAATGTGTATTTCACAATTACAGACTAAATGAATGCAAAGGCAATCTGTTCAAGACTTGTTCAGTACACCAAGGGTTAACTCCATTTTGGATCCAATACACTTGTGGCAGCTCCTCATAGGGACTGAAGAAAATCTCTGGACCAACAATTAGAAAAGAGAACACCAGAGGGCACACTCTAAGTGTAGCAATAAAATACATGCAGCTTTCATCCCAGGCAGTGCAATAGTAGTCTAGACCAGGAAGAAAGTACTGCCGCCGGCCAGGTCTGCCAGGGATGTATAGAGTCCTTGACAGCGTGGGAAACAGCATTAAGTGATGTCACACACCAGGAGGCATGAGATGGCATGGCTACGCGTTTCAAGGCCACCTAGCCTCTTTGTCAAATCATGATGCACGGAGACACCTGTGCTTGGTCACACCTGTGTCGGTGTGAACTCTGTGTGTAAGGGAGCAAATAAGAGGAGATCATTGTTAGGAGCCTAGGCTAGGGTTGGCACTTTTTCATCAAGCCAAACCCTAACACTTTAGCGGCGCACTGCAATTTTTTTGTTGCAGTATGCATTATAGGATTGTAAACGATCTAGGACACCCTTGAGTAGCATTGCGGACCATGTAACGTCTCGTGATGAACAGTGGGTGTGGCCAAATGATGTTAATAATGGGAGAAGCTTAAGGAGTGTAGTTAAATCATATAAGGTCAGTCTGTCTCCCAGTGCAATCCCCCCAGGTCAGTCTGTACTCCAGTATAATCCCTCCCTGGTCAGTCTGTCCCCAGTACATCCCCCAGGTCAGTCTGCCACCAGTATAATCCTCCCATGTCAGTCTGTCCCCCAGTATAATCCCCCTGGTCAGTCTGTACTCCAGTATAATCCCTCCCTGGTCAGTTTGTCCTCAGTACATCCCCCCAGGTCAGTCTGTCCCCAAGTATAATCCCCACAGGTCAGTCTGTACTCCAGTACATCCCCCGGGTCAGTCTGCCACCAGTAAAATCCTCCTATGTCAGTCTCTCCCCCAGTATAATCCCCCCAGGTCAGTCTCTCCCCCAGTATAATCCCCCCAGGTCAGTCTGTCCCCAGTATAATCCCCCCAGGTCAGTCTGTCCCCAAGTATAATCCCTCCCCCCAGTTCAGTCTGTACTCCAGTATAATCCCTCCCTGGTCAATTTGTCCCCAGTACATCCCCCAGGTCAGTCTGCCACCAGTATAATCCTCCCATGTCAGTCTGTCCCCCAGTATAATCCCCCTGGTCAGTCTGTACTCCAGTATAATCCCTCCCTGGTCAGTTTGTCCTCAGTACATCCCCCCAGGTCAGTCTGCCCCCCAGTATAATCCTCCCCTGTCAGTCTGTCCCCCAGTATAATCCCCAGAGGTCAGTCTGTCCCCCAATATTATCCCCCCAGGTCAGTCTGTCCCCAGTATAATCCTCCCAGGTCAGTCTGTCCCCCAGTATAATCCCCCCAGGTTAGTCTGTCCCCAGTATAATCCTCCCAGGTCAGTCTGTCCCCCAGTATAATCCCCCAGGTCAGTCTGGGTCTAGTATAATCCCCCAAGGTCAGGCTGCCCCCCAGTATAATCACTCCAGATCAGTCTGTCCCCCAGTATAATCCCCCAACTGGTCAGCCTGTACTCCAGTATAATCCCTCCCTGGTCAGTTTGTCCCCAGTACATCCCCCCAGGTCAGTCTGCCCCCCGTATAATCCTCCCAAGTCAGTCTGTCCCCCAGTATAATCCCCAGAGGTCAGTCTGTCCCCCAGTATTATCCCCCCAGGTCAGTCTGCCCCCAGTATAATCCTTCCAGGTCAGTCTGCCCCCAGTATAATCCCCCCAGGTTAGTCTGTCCCCAGTATGATCCTCCCCTGTCAGTCTGTCCCCCAGTATAATCCCCAGAGGTCAGTCTGTCCCCCAGTATAATCCCCAGAGGTCAGTCTGTCCCCCAGTATTATCCCCCCAGGTCAGTCTGTCCCCAGTATAATCCCCCCATGTCAGTCTGTACCCCAGTTAAAGCATCCCCCCTATCAATATAATTAAAAGCGCTGGAAACTGGCAGGACGGGAGAGGGGGTCAGGAGGACTGGTGCTGCGCGGCTGCCGCCAATTTGTCCGGGTTTCAGGTGGGCTGAAACCTGGACACAGGTTTTAAAACCTGGACTGTCCGAGTAAATCCCGGACAGGTGGCAACCCTGGTTAGGGCCCATTTACACATCTATTGTGTTAGCTTATATACCCTTTAAGGGGGCCTGCCATGACATCTGAAAATGGTTTCCCTCCCTGTCCAACACAATGCCAGCCCCAGTGCAGCACAGCACTAGATCTGGCACCAAGCTGGGCCCAGGGCAAGCACATCTCTGCTCTTTAAAGTTTCTGTGGGGCCAATCCCTCTACTCCATGAAAATGGCACCCATCATAGGAATTGAACCCAGATCCCCGGAACTGTAGGGGTATTAGTGCGTGTGAGGATGTTTTTCTTTATTGCATAATCCTTCCCATTTTCTGCGGAGGATTTTCCATGAGTTGTAACTGATGACTTCCAAGTGGTCTGGCTTGTACAGCGCTGAGGTTTCAGGAGCACATATAGTATGCAGATCATCACAGATGTAGCAGTGCTGCGTATACTGCTATGGGATGGGGGAGGGAAGGAGGGATATAAAGCACAAAAACAGTCATTATCTGTTAACTGCCAAGCTGCTGTGCTGCACATTCACATACATATAATATAAGGCTCTATGATAATATGAACATAGATATCAACCGTCCCGGATCTTGGACTTTGGTCCTGATGACGCTGTGTCCAGGGCTATGTCCCGGAATCCCTGTGCCAACCTTATTTGAATTATTAAGCATGTGTAGTAACATAATAAGGCATTCAATGCAGTGATTGGGGGCTGCAATGTAATTAGCCTACATATACAGTATATACAGTATCTCACAAAAGTAAATACATCCCTCACATTTTTGTAAATATTTTATTCTATCTTTTCATGTGACAACACTGAAGAAATGACACTTTGCTACAATGTAAAGTAGTGAGTGTACAGCTTGTATAACAGTGTAAACTTGCTGTCCCCTCAAAATAACTCAACACACAGCCATTAATGTCTAAACCGCTGGAAACAAAAGTGAGTACACCCCTAAGTGAAAATGTCCAAATTGGGCCAAATTGTCAATATTTTGTGTGGCCACCATTATTTTCCAGCACTGCCTTAACCCTCTTGGGCATGACTTCACAGAGCTGGTGGATGTTAGAGACCTTGTGCTCCTCCACCTTCCGTTTGAGGATGTCCCACAGATGCTCAATAGGGTTTAGGTCTGGAGACATGCTTGGCCAGTCCATCACCTTTACCCTCAGCTTCTTTAGCAAGGCAGTGGTCTTCTTGGAGGTGTGTTTGGGGTCGTTATCATGTTGGAATACTGACCTGCGGCCCAGTCTCTGAAGGGAGGGGATCATACTCTGCTTCACTATGTCACAGTACATGTTGGCATTCATATATAGTTACATAGTAAGCGAGGTTGAAAAAAGACACAAGTCCATCAAGTCCAACCTATATGTGATTATGTATCTTCATGGTCCCCTCAATGAACTGTAGCTCCCCAGTGCCAGCAGCACTCATGTAGCCCCAGAAAATGACACTCCCACCACCAGGCTTGACTGTAGGCAAGACACACTTGTCTTTGTACTCCTCACCTGGTTGCCGCCACACGCGCCTGACACCATCTGAACCAAATACGTTTATCTTGGTCTCATCAGATCACAGGACATGGTTCCAGTAATCCATGTCCTTAGTCTGCTTGTCATCAAAAAACTATTAGCAGGCTTTCTTGTGCATCATCTTTAGAAGAGGCTTCCTTCTGGGAAGACAGCCATGGAGACCAATTTGATGCAGCGTGCGGCGTATGGTCTGAGCACTGACAGGCTGACCCCCCACCCCTTCAACCTCTGCAGCAATGCTGGCAGCACTCATACGTCTATTTCCCAAAGACAACCTCTGGATATGACGCTGAGCACGTGACCTCAACTTCTTTGGTTGACCATGGCGAGGCCTGTTCTGAGTGGAACCTGTCCTGTTAAACCGCTGTATGGTCTTGGCCACCGTGCTGCAGCTCAGTTTCAGGGTCTTGGCAATCTTCTTATAGCCTAGGCCATCCTTATGTAAAGCAACAATTCTTTTTTTCAGATCCTCAGAGAGTTCTTTGCCATGAGGTGCCATGTTGAACTTCCACTGACCAGTATGAGAGAGTGAGAGCGATAATACCAAATTTAACACACCTGCTTCCCATTCACACCTGAGACCTTGTAACACTAACGAGTCACATGACACTGAGGAGGGGAAAATGGCTAATTGGGCCCAATTTGGACATTTTCACTTAGGGGTGTACTCACTTTTGTTGCCAGTAGTTTAGACATTAATGGCTGTGTGTTGAGTTATTTTGAGGGGACAGCAAATTTACACTGTTATACAAGCTGCACACTCACTACTTTACATTGTAGCAAAGTGTCATTTCTTCAGTGTTGTCACATGAAAAGATAGAATAAAATATTTACAAAAATGTGAGGGGTGTACTCACTTTTGTGAGATACTGTATATATATATATATATATATATATATATATATATATATATTGAACAGTATGTACATACATATACTATATATATATATTGAACAGTATGTACATACATATACTATATATATATATCTATATATATATATAGATATATATATATATATGATAATATAAACACTTGTGTACTGTAAGGAACAAACACAAACACCAGAGCATACAGTAGTGCAGTTTCTCTCCGGATGTAGTTACAGTAACACCAGCTTTCCCTCCATACACCTAATGAAAGGTCTTTGAAGGGACAGAGTTGGGGGGGTGGGCAGTGAATACGCTCGGTGTTCTGGTATAAAAGCCCTCTGTGTGTGTCCACACTTATCCCTCTGTATACAAACCTCCCCCTGTATACAGTGCAGGAGAGCAAACACAGCGACGCATGGCTATATGTTTATATAGGAACCCTCATAAACTCTCATTCACCCACTGCGGACGTCATACACCACGCTGCACTCCAGCCCCGGGCAGAGATATCACCCTACCATGTCTCCTCCGATAGACCTCTTTGGCATAGAACTGCCATGTATGATGCTCCATTCACAAAGTTAAAACACAGAGGGGTGTATTTGTAACACATATGCCTCTGCAACTGCATGTACCTTCATTCTGTGCCAATAGGAGCAAATCAAATGCCAAAAGGAGCTAATTTCTCCAGGTCGAATGTTCTTCATTCATACACAATACAGTGAATGTGGAAAATACTGCGTTATGGAAAACTAGAGATAGCTGGGAGGAAATAAATACTTATTTATTATGATCGCCCGCTCCATCTACTGTCCATAATGAGGTATTTTTCCCCCACCACTCTTATGAATAACAATCGACCTGGAGGGAAAATCGCCTAACATTCAATTTTGCCCCCATTCACACCGAATGAATGTACATGCAGTTACACGGGACAAATTACTATGCAAATTGTTCATAAATCAGCCACTTAATAAATCAATCCCAATATTAAATGTAAGTAAAGTCCAATCCCAATGTTGCCACTAGATGGTGCTGTGTATCACAAGGAATAAGTATGCTCCTCAGCTCCATCTAGTGGCCATAATGTGGTCATTTCCACTTTCACATTTTTATTTTTTTTAATGAATAGCCTAACATTCAATGATGTCCCCCATTCGCCCAGAAGGAATGTACATTTAGTTACACAGGATGAATTGCTATGCAAGTTATTTATCAATCAGCCCCTTAATAAATCAATCCCAATGTTGCCACTAGATGGGGCTGTGTATCACAGGGAATTTATTAGAACAGTGTTAAAAACAAAACATCCGAAGAGGTAAGTATTGATATTACAGTACTGATACAGGTGCAGATTGATTTCATCCTTACGTGTTTCGCCTTGGTAATTGGCTTCTTCAGGAGAATTTATTGATATCAGGCACAGTAAGCACTAAGAATAAAAATACAGCATTATGGCCAACTAGAGATAGCTGGGAGGAAATAAATACTTATTTATTATGATCGCCCGCTCCATCTACTGGCCATAATGCTGTATTTTTCCCCCACCACTCTTATGAATCACAATCGACCTGGAGGGGAAATCGCCTAACATTCAATTTTGCCCCCATTCACACCGAATGAATGTACATGCAGTTACATGGGACAAATTACTATGCAAATTCTTCATAAATCAGCCACTTAATAAATCAATCCTAATATTAAATGTAGGTAAGGTCCAATCCCAAAATTGCCACTAGATGGTGCTGTGTATCACAGGGAATAAGTATGCTCCTCAGCTCCATCTAGTGGCCATAATGTGGTCATTTCCACTTTCACCGTTTTTTTTTTAATGAATAGCCTAACATTCAATGATGTCCCCCATTCGCCCAGAAGGAATGTACATTTAGTTACACAGGATGAATTGCTATGCAAGTTATTTATCAATCAGCCCCTTAATAAATCAATCCCAATGTTGCCACTAGATGGGGCTGTGTATCACAGGGAATTTATTAGAACAGTGTTAAAAACAAAACATCCGAAGAGGTAAGTATTGATATTACAGTACTGATACAGGTGCAGATTGATTTCATCCTTACGTGTTTCGCCTTGGTAATTGGCTTCTTCAGGAGAATTTATTGATATCAGGCACAGTAAGCACTAAGAATAAAAATACAGCATTATGGCCAACTAGAGATAGCTGGGAGGAAATAAATACTTATTTATTATGATCGCCCGCTCCATCTACTGGCCATAATGCTGTATTTTTCCCCCACCACTCTTATGAATCACAATCGACCTGGAGGGGAAATCGCCTAACATTCAATTTTGCCCCCATTCACACCGAATGAATGTACATGCAGTTACATGGGACAAATTACTATGCAAATTCTTCATAAATCAGCCACTTAATAAATCAATCCTAATATTAAATGTAGGTAAGGTCCAATCCCAAAATTGCCACTAGATGGTGCTGTGTATCACAGGGAATAAGTATGCTCCTCAGCTCCATCTAGTGGCCATAATGTGGTCATTTCCACTTTCACCGTTTTTTTTTTAATGAATAGCCTAACATTCAATGATGCCCCCCATTTGCATAGAAGGAATGTACATGCAGTTACACAGGACAAATTGCTATGCAAGTTATAGAAATTTGGAAGGTGTGTTTGGGATTTTTAGGGTGCACAATTACAACAAAATCATTTATAAAAAAGTAGAAATTTATTAGAACAGTGAAAAAAAAAACATCTAAAGAGGTAAGTATTGATATTACAATACTGATACAGGTGCAGATTGATTTCATCCTTACATGTTTCGCCTTGGTAATTGGCTTCTTCAGGAGAATTTATTGATATCAGGCACAGTAAGCACTAAGAATAGATTGTAAGCTCTAACGAGCAGGGCTCTCTGATTCCTCCTGTATTGAATTGTATTATAATTGTACTGTCTGCCCTAATGTTGTAAAGCGCTGCGTAAACTGTCGGCGCTATATAAATCCTGTATAATCATAATAATAATAATAATAAAATAAATTTTTAGAAAAATAGAACAGTGAACAATCACAAAAATATAACAAAAATTTACAAATTTGAAAAAATTAATTAGTTGGCAAAATGCATAGCACCAGAATCGCAATTGGTCATATTGATTGCCTGTACGTCCAAGAACGTTTTGTATGTAAATTGAGGCTCCAGAGTCATAGGGAAAATCACAAATACGCCTTACAAATTTCTATATATTTATTAAGGGATGTGGTGCAGCATTTGTATTAGATGATAAGCAAAATATTTCTTCTGCTATGCAAGTTATTTATAAATCCACCCCTTAAGGTTGCATAGTACTGATACAGGTGCAGACTGATTTCATCTCTACATGTTTCGCCTTGGTAATTGGCTTCTTCAGGAGAATTTATTAATATCAGGCACAGTAAGCACTAAGAATACTTTTTTTTTTTAATAGAACAACAAACAATCACAAAAATATAACAAAAATTAACAAATGTGAAAAAAATCATGAGTTGGCAAAATGCATAGCACCAAAATCGCAATTGGTCATATTGATTACCTGTACGTCCAAAAACTTTTTGTGTGTAAATTGAGGCTCCAGAGTCATAGGGAAAATCCCAAATACACCTTCCACATTTCTATATATTTATGAAAGAATGTGGTGCAGCATTTGTATTAGATGATAAGCAAAATATTTTTTCTGCTATGCAAGTTATTTATAAATCAACCCCTTAAGGTTGCATAGCTGTTCATTTATTGAAACCGCATGTGTATTGGTTCTGTGCGAATGAGGCAAATCAAATGTTCTCAGGATCTATTCTCTGCAAATCAAATGTTTTGCTCTGAAAAATAAAGTGTGAATGGGGAAAATACAGCAATATGGCCACTAGATGGTACTGTGTATCACGACGTATGCTCCTCAACTCCATCTAGTGGCCATAATGTGGTAATTTCCCCTCTTATACATTTTTTTTTAACTAAATAGCCGAACATTCACTTATGCCTCCATTTGCTCACAACGAATATACATGCAGTTTCACAGAATAAATAGCTCTATTAATTTTTTTTTTTTTTTAATAAATACACCCCAATGATAAGGATCCTTATTTTCAAAAGGGGTCAGTTATTTTCAGCTGTGTTCAGTGAGATTTGAAAATGACGGTCCAATGGCTAAAAAATAATAAAGATCCTTATTCATGCATTTTCATTTATTTATTTAGTTTTTTATTTTGTTTTGAATTACTATTATTATTTATTACTTAAGGTACTTATATAGCGCCGTCAGTTTACGCGGCGCTTTACACATACATTGTACATTCACTACGATCCCTACCCTTTAAGGAGCTTTGAATAGGGTAAGGACTTATTGGAACCCCTCCAGCTTCTTCTATTTGCTGTGTGTGTGTCCCCACCAGGGAGATTTAACTTCACTTCCTGTGTCCACGAGTGGAAGTTCCCCCTTAGTCACCCCCCCCCCCAGGGTAGGTGTCTTTATTGAAGATTTCCCCCCTCCTGTATATGCATTGTTCTCCATCGGCGCCTCCAGAACTGTGATGCGCTTATCACCGTCGATCGGATAGCAGGGTGCCTGATAACGCCAGCACTGTTCAACCAATCACAGGAGCCCATCTCCCTCAGGCGTCATGATTCATTTAAAAGCATCAACTCCACACTAGCATAGAGTAACATTTTAATCATTTGCAATTGTTTGCTGTTCCATATTTCCATTTCTGTCTTTTATATTGCAAGTCTGTAAATGCTCCCTCCAGTGGTGATCTGTATATCAGGCAAGGGTACTAAGCTCTGGGCTCTCCCCTTTCCCAAAGAACCACTCCCTCCATGAGGCCCCCACCAGTAGTATGTTTTGTTTTTTGTTTTTTTTAACGTACATATTTCAGATTTCTTTTCACCGCTAGGAACAACCTTTCCGGCTAATCCTGACGTGATGACGTCAGCACCGCCCTCTACAGCAATACACTGGTAATGCAGGGCTCTGTGCTCAGGGGGGGCGGGGCCATGACAGCCTGTGCTCAGGGGGCGGGGACATGACAGCCTGCACTCACAGCATTCCAGGTTTAGTGATGCGCAACGTAATTTAAGCCCAGAAGACTGGGAACATCTTGTGGCAATGAAGAGTTACTGCATGGACAGCCCTGGACTGAGCTGTTTTTTTTGGGGTTTTTTAACCTCCAGGGGAGGCAAGCCTGGAGTGTGGTTTTAATGATTACAGAGGTAAGCCCAGTTGGACCTCTAGAATGTTATCATGTTTTTATTTTGTTTTCATGTCATTTATTTTAATTATTTTATTTTGGTGTCATGTTTTTATTTTGTTCGAATTTTTAAACATCTGACCCGAAGCATAGGGGATTTAATTTTTCACTAGACATGTTTTGTTCCAAATTAGTTTTTTAAAAATTAATATTAAATTAATATCCGAATTAACGAAAAACCCGTTTAACTGCTTCAACCGCAGAAGATTTGGCTGCTGAATGACCAGGCCATTCGAAAAAGCTCAGAGACACTCGGAAACACTCAGAGACACTTAGAAACACTCGGATCTACTCAGAAACGCTTGGAGACCCTCGAAAATGGAGTGTTTCCGAGGGTCTCTGAGTGTTTCCGAGGGTCTCAGAGCGACTCAGAGTGGCTCCGAGCATCACCGACGCCCCCTGCACCTCTGGCCAAATGTAGTACTGCACACCCCAGAGGCTGCTCATCTTGTGAGACAATGCTCGCAAATCGAGTCAGTATTTAAAAAAAAAAAACAGCTCGTATTACCGAAACACTCGTAAAAAGCGCTGCTCGCAAGCCAAGGTTTTGCTGTATATATATATATATATATATATATATATATATATATATATATATATATATATATATATAGAGAGAGAGAAGAGAGAGAGAGAGAGAGAGAGAGAGATAGATAGATAGATAGATAGATAGATAGATAGATAGATAGATAGATAGATATTAGTATTACATATTATTATGCATTTCCTATGATTGTCAGCTCCATCTAGTGCCCATCATGCCACATTTCAGGAAAATACCACATTATGGCCACTAGATGGCGATGACGAACATACCAGACAAATTACAAAGGATTGATAGCAATGGCTGTGTAAACGCTGAGACATTCGAACAGCAATTTTTAAAAAATAAATAGGCCCCCATAGCGTACCGCTGAAATAAAACGAATTGCTCCAATAGAAAAAAAGACCCCATAACCTACCGCTGAAGCAAAACAAATTGCTCCCATAGAAAACCTTTTCTTCTCCTGTGTCAAATTGGGAGCAGCCACTGCCTCCTCCATTGAAACGAATGGGACTGTCTGCACGGGGATGCGCGGAACGCCTGTGCGTCCCTGTACGGGACGGCCCTCGGACTGGCCTATGCGTATGTACGCCCTGTGACCGAAGACTAACCGACCTGCAATTTGTGATCGAACTAGGTTAGGTTCACACCTTGTGATTGTGAGCTTCCCCGACGCATACAGAAACACGCTGCCCTTTGGCAGATACGCGCATCTGCTAACGTGCGCACCAAACCGCAGAGTGCCACAGCGCCCACGTGGCTTGCTTTTGCGCATTTATTGAGCATAAGACAGCCCATTGAAATGAATAGTCTGCCCTACACACGATGCGTGGGAACGAGCGCACGTTCCTTCGCACTTGTTTGGCGTGAACCCGGCCTATTAAATTGGTAGTTCCGATGGATCAATGAGAACATTTCAACTTTTTTTTATAGCCCCCCCAGATTGTCCCTGGGAGGGTCAGTAGCTGCAGATACAGAGGGGGGCGGTGGATTGGCGTCATCGCCCTCGACCGAATACGGCTCCTGCGTGCTCTGGAGCCAAGTCGTCGATCAACGAACGGTTACTGGAAGGATTACAATCAGCCTCTCAGGCACTGCCCTCCTAACCTCTGAGCGAGTGGCAGGCGTCCAGACTGCGCACGGCCGCCAAATCTTCTCCCCAGCAGCGCTCGCTGTGATACTGGCAGGCACAATGGATTTCCAGAAACTTCGAGTGGAACTTTTTTTTTTTTTCCTTTCATTTATTTCATTTTTTTTTTTACAAGTTGTCTGGTGAAAATAAGAATTTTCATTCGATGTCTGAAGTGACCAGGTAGAGGAAATAATTCTTCCGTAGGACTTACAAACATTTGGGCACATCCAGTCAAATGTTCCAAAGAAAGCTGGTTTTATTAAACACTTAAAGGTTGATTAATAATAATAAAAAAACTTGCTTAGTCATTCGCCTCAGTGAAAGTGAATGTACGTTTGTTCTGTGCGAATGTTATTAGGCTATATCCTGGGCTATTCAAATGTAACTCATTGATTTTAAATGGGAAATACCACATTCGGCCACTAGATGGAGGTAAGCATTAAACAGAAAATACCATATCTGGCCACTAGACGGTAGTTCCTATAATGCTTACCTCCATCTAGTGGCCAAATGTGGTATTTCCCATTTAAAATCAATGATTTAACCGCCTTATGGCTACTAGATGGAGATGAGGAGCATACCTATTATCTGTGTTATTTTGCATTAATAATCAATGGTTTAAAGCAGGGATCTCCAAACTACGGCTCTTCAGCTGCTACGGAACTACACGTCCCGTAAAACTCTGACATTCACAGACATGCCTAGGCATGATGGGATTTGTAGTTCCTGAACAACTGGAGGGCCGTAGTTTGAAGACCTTATGGTTTAAAGCCTTATGGTCACTATATGGAGCTGATGAGTATCAATACATATTATGATACTCAGCTCCATCTAGTGGCCAAATGTGGTATTTTCCATGTAAAATCAGTGATTTACCACCTTATGGCCACTAGATGGAGCTGAGGAGCATACATAAAATCTGTGATACTCAGTACCATCTAGTGGCCAAATGTGGTATTATTCCATTTAAAATCAATAGTTTAAAGCCTTATGGCCACTAGATGGAGCTGAGGAGCATACCTAATAATTGTAAAACTCAGTACCATCTAGTGGTCAAATGCGGTATTATTCCATTTAAAATCAATAGTTTAAAAAAGCCTTATGGCCACTAGATGGAGCTGAGGAGCATACATAATATCTGTGATGCTCAGTACCATCTAGTGGCCAAATGTGGTATTTTCCATGTAAAATCAACAGTTTAAAGCCTTATGGCCACCAGATGGAGCTGAGGAGCATACTTAATAATTGTAAAACTCAGTACCATCTAGTGGTCAAATGCGGTATTATTCCATTTAAAATCAATAGTTTAAAAAAGCCTTATGGCCACTAGATGGAGCTGAGGAGCATACATAGTATCTGTGATACTCAGTACCCTCTAGTGGCCAAATGTGGTATTTTCCATGTAAAATCAATAGTTTAAAGCCTTATGGCCACTAGATGGAGCTGAGGAGCATACTTAATAATTGTAAAACTCAGTACCATCTAGTGGTCAAATGCGGTATTATTCCATTTAAAATCAATAGTTTAAAAAAGCCTTATGGCCACTAGATGGAGCTGAGAAGCATACATAACCCCCTTCTGACTGCTGCCCCCAGAGGCAGGCATTCCGATCATGTGACTGGCTGTCACATGATCGAAAGCTCCTGATCGCACGTTTTCCGTGACAGTTTACCTAATGTGTTGGGAGCATGCAGGGAGCACGCTTACAGCACAGTAAACTGTTTACACATATATATACTCATATATGCGCCCACTCAACGTTAAAGCCCACCTGCAGGTATGGCCACATATATGCGCGTGGCCACCAGAAAGGTGTTAAGATCCGTGATACTCAGCGCTATCTAGTGTCCAAATGCGGTATTTTCCATTTAAAATCAATGTTTTACAGCCATATGGCCACTGCATGGAGTTAAGGAGCATATTTATAATCTGTGATACTCAGCACCATCTAGTGGCCAAATGTGGTATTTTCAATTTACGATCAATGGTTTACAACCTGATGGCCACTAGATAGAGCTGAGGAACATACTTATTGTCTATGATACTCAACGCCATCTAGTGGACAAATGCAGTATTTTACATTTAAAATCAATGCTTTACAGTCTTATGGCCAGTAGATGGAGCGGAAGAGCATACTTCATATCTGTGATACTCAGCACCATCTAGTGGCCAAATGTGGTATTTTCCATTTAAGATCAATGGTTTACGACAGGGATATGCAATTAGCGGACCTCCAGCTGTTGCAGAACTACAAATCCCATGAGGCATAGCCAGACTCTGACAGCCACAAGCATGACACCCAGAGGCAGAGGCATAATGGAACTTGTAGTTTTGCAACAGCTGGAGGTCCGCTAATTGCATATCCCTGGTTTTACGACCTTATGGCCACTAGGTAGAGCCGAGGAACATATTTATTCTCTATGATACTCAACGCCATCTAGTGGCCAGATGCAATATTTTCTATTTAAGCTCAATGATTTACTATCTTCTGGCCACTAAATGGAGCTGAGGACCATAATTAAAGCGGTTGTATACCCGCACAAGGATCATACTTAATATCTGTAATACTCAGCACCATCTAGTGGCCAAATGTGGTATTTTCCATTTAAGACCAATGGTTTACCATAGGTATATGCAATTAGCGGACCTCCAGCTGTTGCAGAACTACAAGTCCCATGAGGCATAGCAAGACTCTGACAGCCACAAGCATGACACCCAGAGGCAGAGGCATGATGGGACTTGTAGTTTTGCAAAAGCTGGAGGTCCGCTAATTGCATATCCCTGGTTTACGACCTTATGGCCACTAGATAGAGCTGAGGAACATATTTATTCTCTATGATACTCAACGCCATCTAGTGGCCAGATGCGATATTTTCTATTTAAGCTCAATGATTTACTATCTTCTGGCCACTAAATGGAGCTGAGGACCATAATTAAAGCGGTTGTATACCCGCACAAGGAGCATACTTAATATCTGTGATACACAGCACCATCTAGTGGCCAAATGTGGTATTTTCCATTTAAAATCAATAAATTACCATCTTATGACCACTAAATGGAGCTGACGAGCATACGTATTCACTAGGATACTCTGCACCATCTAGTGACCATAATGCTGTAATTTTCCCATTCACTTTTTTTTTAAATGAATAACATTCAATCTGTAGTGGATATAGCCTAATAACATCTGGGTTTTTTTGCCCCATTCTCACAGAGCGAGTGTGCCTGCCCTTCCACTTAGCAAATTCTTACAAAATCAACCCTTTAGGGAAGTCGTTTTAGAAATCGCATAGCTGTTCTTCCATTGAGACTTCTGTAGGAATAGGGCAATATCAAATGTTCTCACGCTATAGTCTCAGCAGTTTAAATGTTATTCATTGAGAACAAACAGTGCGAATGGGGAAAATACCACATTATGCCACTAGGTGGCACTGAGTATCATAGGGAATAAGTACGCTCCCTAGAACCATCTAGTTGCCATAAAGATATTTTCATTATTTACGCTTTTCTTTAAGGAATATCATTCGAATAAAGCCTGAGAACAATCAATTTTGGCCCATTTGCATCAAGGGGGTGCAAGTGGAGAAGGAGTTTTAGTGCAAGTAAAGGGGGATGTAGGTGGGGGTACAGAGTTAGGTGTAATGCAGGTACAGCAAAGTAGTGGGGGATATAGATGGTTTAATAGGGGGGATGCAGGGGGTGCACAGTGAGGTGTAATGATGCTAGGGGTGCAGAATGTAGGTTAGTTTTGGGGATGCAGGGGTTGCAGAATGTGGGGGATTCAGGGGGTGAAATGTGTTGGAGTATTAGGGTGTAGATGGCTTTCTTCTTTCCACTCTTCCATAAATGCCAGATTTGTGGAGTTCACCACTAAAGCCTCGCACACACGGTACGAATATCAGAAGGGGATTGTCGTTTGACAGGCTGTCTTTCTGAAGTTCTTACCGTTAGTACGCTCCTTTCAACAATTGTTTTCCAATTTTCGGCCAACAAACGTTGGATGACAGCCTAGTAAATTTTTGTCAAACGACAGCTCCGCGTCAGATTTTCGGATTGGTCAGTACACAAAAGTCCGTCACGCAAAAGTCGAAAGTACAAACACGCGTGCTCGGAATCAGTGCTCACCAAACACGAAGGTGCCCAAAGGGTGGCGCTCAAGAGCTGAAATTCCTCCATTAAAAGTCCCAACCCTTTTTTAGAGGAAGCTTCCTTGTAGTACGTCATAACGTTCGTGTTTGTTGCACGACAATTTGTGTAACGTCAGTACGCAAGACAAGATCCTGGCACACGCCCTTTTGACAAAAAAATGAGACGCTCGGTTGTCCAACAATCGCACCGTGTGTACAAGGCTTAATTGTTGTGCTGTGGACAGATTCTCCCACCTGAGCCGTGGATCTCTGCAGCTCCTCCAGAGTTACCATGGGCCTCTTGGCTGCTTCTCTGATGAATGCTCTCCTTGCCCGGCCGGTCAGTTTAGGTGGACGGCCATGTCTTGGTAGGTTTGCGGTTGTGCCATACTCTTTCCATTTTCCGATGATGGATTGAACAGAACTCTGTGAGATGATCAAAGCTTGGGATATTTATCTATAACCTAATCCTGACGCTAAACTTCTCCACAACGTTATCCCTGACCTGTCTGGTGTGTTCCCTGGTCTTCATGATGTTGTTTGTATAATAATAGTGTGTGACTGTGGGTGGGGGGGATTAGAGTGTAAGCTCCTAAGGTACAGAGACGGATGTGACTGGCTCAGGGTTCTCTGTACAGCACTGCGGTATATGTCAGCGCTATGAAAACAAGTTCTATAATCTATAAGTGTAACCCCCCCCCCCCCCACAACCTCTATTTCACAATGTGATATATAAATTTAGATAGCAGAGTCTATAAAATGACAGGTTGAAGTAAAACCAGCAATGTTTGGAATTCTCATCATGAAGTGTTACCAGATGTCAGCTCTGCTCATCTCTCCATCTTCCCTCCACAAACATCCCGGGCTCAGTGACCACAGATCAGCCGCTAGTTCTCTCGTGTATTCCTTCCTTACAAAGTTACAGATGGCTTTTCATTTCACACACTAGCTGACAGATAAAATCAGGCTTGCAGTGAGCGTGTCTTCTCTGTAAGCCATGTAGCAAGAGGGGGAATGTGTGTGATTAGGAGAGGGGAGGGAGTTGGGTGGGTGTGGCCAGTTTGGTCACGTTCTCCCGTTATGCTATGAGCTGGAAGGGGGCGGGGCAACGGCACAATTGCAGCATCTGAAAGATGGTGTCCCCCTTGTTAACTTTTTACAGTCCCATAACTCTGAGAGGAGGATCAGATCACATGTGTATCATTATTACTTTATGTACACAGATTCTGTATATGAGTCTCACATATTGGCTGGAGCTGGTCTTTAACTCACCGATTCTTCACTCACCGATAACTTCATCATCTGGTGTCCTGGGAACATCATCCTTTCTGAACTGGAGACCTTGTTCCCAGCCCCGCCCACTGTGCTTTATGCAGAGTGACTATGGGGGGCTCTTATGTCCTCAGCCCACCACCCCAGGGCAAGAAAGGAAAAAATGATTAAAAAAGGAAGGAGGGAAAGAAGGTAAGTAGTAAAGAAGAAAGTAAGAAAAAGAATGAAAAAGGAAATAAGAAAGGAAGGAAATGAGAAAGGAAGAAAAAGAGAAAGGAAGGAAAAGAGAAAGGAAGGAAAAGAGAAAGGAAGGAAAAGAGAAAGGAAGGAAAATAGAAAGGAAAGAAAAAATGAAGGAAAGGAGAAAGGAGTGAAAGGAGGAAGGAGAGGGGAAAAGAAAGCAGAAAGGAAATGAGAACAGGAGGAAAGGAGAAAGGAAAGGAGAAAGGAAAGAAGAAAGAAAGGAAAGGAGAAAGGAAGGAAGAAAGGAAGGAAATGGGAAAGGAAAGGAAAAAGGAAGGAAATGAGAAAGGAAATGAGAAAGGAAAGGAGAAAGGAAGGAAAGGAGAAAAGAAAGGAAAAAGGAAGGAAAGAAGAAAGGAAAGAAGAAAGGAAAGAAGAAAGAAATGAAATGAGAAAGGAAAGAAGAAAGCAAGCAAAGGAGAAAGGAAAGAAGAAAGGAAGCAAAGGAGAAAGGAAAGGAGAAAGGAAAGCAGAAAGAAAAGAAAGGAGAAAGGAAGGAAGAAAAGAAGGAAAAGAGAAAGGAAAGAAAAAAGGAAGGAAATGAGAAAGGAAAGGAAGGAAAGGAAAGAAGAAAGGAAGGAAAGGAAAGAAGAAAGGAAGGAAAGGAAAGAAGAAAGGAAATGAGAAAGGAAATAAGAAAGGAGGGAAAGGAGAAATGAAAGGAGAAAGGAAAGAAGAAAGGAAGGAAAGGAGAAAGGAAAGAAGAAAGGAAAGGAGGAAGGAAAGGAGAAAGGAAAGGAGGAGGGAAAGGAGAAAGGAAAGAAGAAAGGAAGGAATGGAGAAATGAAAGAAGAAAGGAAGGAAAGGAGAAAGGAAAGAAGAAAGGAAAGGAGGAAGGAAAGGAGAAAGGAAAGAAGAAAGGAAGGAATGGAGAAATGAAAGAAGAAAGGAAGAAAAGGAGAAAGGAAAGAAGAAAGGAAAGGAGAAAGGAAAACAGAAAGGAAGGAAGGAAGGAAAGGAGAAAGGAATGGAAATTAAAAGGGAAGATACGAAGCAAGGAAGGAAGGAAAGGAAGAATGAAGGACAGAAGGAAGTACAGGAGGAAGGAAAGACAGAAGGAGGGAAAGGAGGAAGGAAAGAAGAAAGAAAAAGAAAGGAGGAAGGAGGGGCAGATGGAAGAAAGGAAGGAAAGAGGAGAGGAGCAAAGAAGAAAGGAAGGAAAGGAGAAAGGAAGGAAAGTAGGAAGAAGGGGCAGATGACAGGAAAAGAAGAAAGAAGGACAGGAAGAAGGAAAGACAGAAGCAGGGAAAGGAGGAAGGGAAGAAGGAAAGAGGAAAGGAAAGGAAAGGAAAGGAAAGGAAAGGAAAGGAAAGGAAAGGAAAGGAAAGGAAAGGAAAGGAAAGGAAAGGAAAGGAAAGGAAAGGAAAGGAAAGGAAAGGAAAGGGGAGAAGATAAAAGGTAGGAAGGAAAGAAAGGAGTAAAGAAGAAAGGAAGGAAAGGAAGGATGGAAGGAAAGGAGAAAGGAGTAAAGAAGAAAGGAAGGAAAGGAAAGGGAATACAAGGCAAGGAAAGGAATAGAAAGGAGTAAAGAAAGAAGGAGGAAAATAAGAAAAGTAGTAAAGAAGAAAGGAAGACAAAGATCGAGGAAGTAAGGGAAGGCAGAAGGAAGGACAGATGGAAGGAGAGGAGGAAGGGAGGACGGAAGGAAAGGAAAGGAAAGAAAGAATTTGTCTGTGTATTTAGCCCCCTCTGGTGTGCAGAGGTGGAGTTGCAGTGAAAGGTTTTCCACCCTCCACTTACTGTTGGACCCCTGACACACTACATATGATATCAGTACAGGGGGGTTAAGGAAACAAATATGAATTTTCGCATCCTCTCACCCCAGTATCACCTAAGTATAACACTAATACCTAAGTATAACACTAATACTAATCCTAACTCAAACAGTAATGATAATGCTAATCTTAACAACAACTCCAATGCTACCCTTAACTCTCTCCCTAGAGCTAACAATTACTGTATCCCTAATGATAACCCTAACACTAACTCTCTTACCCTTGCAGTTCCCCCAGAACTAACCCTAACATGAACTCTAACTCTAATGTAAGCCCTAACTCTCTTACCATAAAACTATAAACAAAGCCAACCCTAACACTACCTATAACCCATAAGTACTAATTCTCTTACTCCCCCAATCCCTAACACTACCCCTAGAGCTAACCCTACTTCTAACATTTTTCTTTAATGCTAACCCCAACACTAACCCTAGCACTAATTCTCTTACCCCCCCCCCCCCAATCCCTAACACTACCCCCTAGGGCTAACTCTATCTCTCATACTTACCCTAATGCTTATTCTACCCCTAGTGCTAACCCTAACCCCAATGCTAACACTAACTCTATCCCTAACAATAACTCACTAACACTAACCTTACCACAAATTCTAATGGTAACCCTAACTCTGTCTCTAACTATTATGCTAAGAATGATGCTATATGTAATCTATAAACAAATACTGCTGTTGATAAATAACACTAAAGCTAAACCGCATGCTAACCCTAACACTAATGCTAACACTATCCCTAATAATAACCCTAATGGTGACCCTCACACTATCCCTATTGATAATCCTAGTACTATTCCTAATATTAACCCTAACACTATTCCTAATGGTAACCCTAAGACTATCCCTAATTTGAACCCTAAGACTATCCCTAATGGTAACCCTAACACTATCCCTAATTTTAATCCTAACACTAACCCTGATGGTAACCCTAACACTATCCCTAATGGTAACCCTAAGACTATCCCTAATGGTAACCCTAACACTATCCCTAATTTTAATCCTAACACTAACCCTGATGGTAACCCTAACACTATCCCTAATGGTAACCCTAACACTATCCCTAATGGTAACCCTAACACTATCCCTAATTTTAATCCTAACACTAACCCTGATGGTAACCCTAACACTATCCCTAATGGTAACCCTAACACTATCCCTAATGGTAACCCTAAGACTATCCCTAATGGTAACCCTAACACTATCCCTAATGGTAACCCTAACACTATTCCTAATGGTATCCCTAGCACTATTCCTAATGGTAACCCTAACACTATTCCTAATGGTAACCCTAACACTATCCCTAATGGTAACCCTAACACTATCCCTAATGGTAACCTAACACTATCCCTAATGGTAACCTAACACTATCCCTAATGGTAACCCTAACACTATCCCTAATGGTAACCTAACACTGTCCCTAATGGTAACCCTAACACTATCCCTAATGGTAACCCTAACACTATCCCTAATGGTAACCCTAAGACTATCCCTAATGGTATCCCTAACACTATCCCTAATGGTATCCCTAATACTATCCCTAATGGTAACCCTAAGACTATCCCTAATGGTAACCCTAAGACTATCCCTAATGGTAACCTAACACTATCCCTAATGGTAACCCTAACACTATCCCTAATGGTAACCCTAACACTATCCCTAATGGTAACCCTAAGACTATCCCTAATGGTAACCCTAAGACTATCCCTAATGGTATCCCTAACACTATCCCTAATGGTAACCCTAACACTATCCCTAATGGTAACCCTAACACTATCCCTAATGGTAACCCTAAGACTATCCCTAATGGTAACCCTAAGACTATCCCTAATGGTAACCCTAACACTATTCCTAATGGTAACCCTAACACTATTCCTAATGGTAACCCTAACACTATCCCTAATGGTAACCCTAACACTATTCCTAATGGTAACCCTAACACTATCCCTAATGGTAACCCTAACACTATTCCTAATGGTAACCCTAACACTATCCCTAATGGTAACCCTAACACTATCCCTAATGGTAACCCTAACACTATCCCTAATGGTAACCCTAAGACTATCCCTAATGGTAACCCTAAGACTATCCCTAATGGTAACCCTAACACTATTCCTAATGGTATCCCTAACACTATCCCTAATGGTATCCCTAACACTATCCCTAATGGTAACCCTAACACTATTCCTAATGGTAACCCTAACACTATCCCTAATGTTAACCCTAACACTATCCCTAATGGTATCCCTAATACTATCCTTATTGATAGCCCTAGCGCTATCCCTAATATTAACCCCAACACTAACTCTAATGGTAACCCTAACATTATTTCTAATATTGATCCTAACTCTAGCCTTAATTGTAACCCTAGCACTATCCCTAATATTAACTCTAACACTAACTCTAATGGTAACCCTGACACTATCCCTATTGGTAACCCTAACACTATCCCTAATATTAATCCTAACACTAACCCTGATGCTAAACCTATCTCTAACACTAATCCTAACACTAACCCTTACACCTAATGCCAACCCTTATGCTAACACTAAGCCTTGCCTAACACTAGTCCTATTGCCAGCCCTAACACTAATGCTAACACAATCCCTCACCCCTAACACTAACCTTTTTTGCTATCACTAGCCTTAGTGCTAACCCTAACACTAAGGATCCATTCACATCACATGCCATGCACACGTTTTCATTCATTGAGGCATTCTGCAGTAGGCAGCCCGTTCCCCACCTTGATGCCCCCTGTGCCCGCTGACTCCAATCTCGTGAGCGGAATGATCAGATTTCTTTAAAATGTTTTCATTTTCCTCCAGAAAATAATTTCTCACTTTGACTCATCGAGATTTGATAACCTTTCCCTCCTTCCACCTCCAGGCCCGTGTTCCTGTGCGGAGGAGAACTCACAGGGGATTCTGGGTATGTGGCCAGCGAGGGGTTCCCAAATTACTACCCACACAAGAAGAAGTGCACCTGGAAGATCACGGTAAGGACGACGCCTGTGCTCCTCTTTATCCAGATCCTGCTTTATCTGCTAAAGGATTTTTTTTTAGCCCTGTCCATCCAGTCCTGAGATTTACACAGCCCTGCCGCACAGCACAGCCTTGCCTTGGTAGGGCAGGAGTACAGATTTTTCTTCTCTGCTGCAGGTCCTGTCCTCCCCCCACCCCCCCCCACCCCCCAGCCTGTGATAGGAAAGAGAAAGGAGAAGTGGCAAAACTGATGGGCTCATCTGTCTGTCACTCTGCTCTCTCCTTCTATCAGCATGCTCCTTGTTAACACATGAACACAACTGATTGGCTCCTTGTGCTGCTTCTCCCTCTTTCAGCTTAGCTGTACAGTGGCTGCAAAAGTATGATGCCAGGTAAAATGCTGATATGTACACTGCCTGCATTAAATAAAAATATCATGGAGTCTATGTATGAAAAATGTTCGTTGAGCGAATGTGGCAAACATCCGCACAAACAGGGTGACAATTTCCATACTTGCCCTATTATGTGTGGTTCCTGTATCACCAGCGCCATCTAGTGGCCATGACTTGTTTTGTTTTTTTCCTGATTGATGAATTTCTGAGGGGGAAAAAGCATTATAGCCACTAGATGGCGCTAATGATATAGGAACTACACATAGGAGAGATAATGCGGCAATTTTCTGTCTAATTGTGCAGATTTTTGTCATATTCGCACAGAGAACGTTTTATACATAGACCCCCTTCATTATTTATTCAAAGCCGCAATAAATTGTCTTTTATATCTGCCTGGAGTTCGGCTTTAAGTTTATCCCATGATCCAGCTAAGCTCCACCCATCATATGACCCTATTTGGGGGGGGGGGGGGAGTCCCAAAAATCTGACTGCTGTGTAGGGCGACAGAGAAGGGGGAAGCAGGAAAAAAAAAGAGGTGGGGTCTATCTATAAAAAATAAAATAAAAATGCTGATTGTCAGCGCCCTCTAGTGGCCATGATCTAATATTTCAGGCAAATACTGCCTTACGGCCACTAGATGGAGCTGCCAATCTCAGATTCCTCTACTGGCCATAATCTAATATTTCAGGCAAATACTGCCTTATGGCCACTAGATGGAGCTGACAATCTCAGAGCCCTCTAGTGGCCAAAACCTATAGCCACTAGATGGCGCTGATGATATAGGAACTACACATAGGAGAGATAATGCGGCAATTCTCTGTCTAATTGTGCAGATTTTTGTAATATTCGCACAGCGAACATTTTATACATAGAGCCCCTTTATTATTTATTCAAAGACGCAATAAATTGTCTTTTATATCTACCTGGAGTTCAGCTTTAAGTTCATCCCATGATCCAGCTAAGCTCCACCCATCATATGACCCTATTTGGGGGGGTAGTCCCAAAAATCTGAATGTTCCTGCCAGTGACTGCTGTGTAGGGGGACAGAGAAGGTGGAAGCAGGAAAAAAAAAGAGGTGGGGGTCTATCTATAAAAAATAAAATAAAAATAAAAATGCTGATTGTCAGCGCCCTCTAGTGGCCATAATCTAATATTTCCGGCAAATACTGCCTTATGGCCACTAGATGGAGCTGCCAATCTCAGAGCCCTCTAGTGGCCAAAATCTAATATTTCAGGCAAATACTGCCTTATGGCCACTAGATGGAGCTGACAATCTCTGAGCCCTCTAGTGGCCAAAATCTAATATTTCAGGCAAATACTGCCTTATGGCCACTAGATGGAGCTGACAATCTCAGAGCCCTCTAGTGGCCAAAACCTATAGCCACTAGATGGCGCTGATGATATAGGAACTACACATAGGAGAGATAATGCGGCAATTCTCTGTCTAATTGTGCAGATTTTTGTAATATTCGCACAGCGAACATTTTATACATAGAGCCCCTTAATTATTTATTCAAAGACGCAATAAATTGTCTTTTATATCTACCTGGAGTTCAGCTTTAAGTTCATCCCATGATCCAGCTAAGCTCCACCCATCATATGACCCTATTTGGGGGGGGTAGTCCCCAAAATCTGAATGTTCCTGCCAGTGACTGCTGTGTAGGGGGACAGAGAAGGTGGAAGCAGGGAAAAAAAAGAGGTGGGGGTCTATCTATAAAAAATAAAATAAAAATAAAAATGCTGATTGTCAGCGCCCTCTAGTGGCCATAATCTAATATTTCAGGCAAATACTGCCTTATGGCCACTAGATGGAGCTGCCAATCTCAGAGCCCTCTAGTGGCCAAAATCTAATATTTCAGGCAAATACTGCCTTATGGCCACTAGATGGAGCTGCCAATCTCAGAGCCCTCTAGTGGCCAAAATCTAATATTTCAGGCAAATACTGCCTTATGGCCACTAGATGGAGCTGACAATCTCAGAGCCCTCTAGTGGCCAAAATCTAATATTTCAGGCAAATACTGCCTTATGGCCACTAGATGGAGCTGACAATCTCAGAGCCCTCTAGTGGGGAAAACCTATAGCCACTAGATGGTGCTGATGATATAGGAACTACACATAGGAGAGATAATGTAGCAATTCTCTGTCTAATTGTGCAGATTTTTGTAATATTCGCACAGCGAACGTTTTATACATAGACCCCTCTTTATTATTTATTCAAAAACGCAATAAATTGTCTTTTATATCTACCTGGAGTTCACCTTTAAGTTCATCCCATGATCCAGCTAAGCTCCACCCATCATACGACCCTATTTGGGGGGTAGTCCCAAAAATCTGAATGTTCCTGCCAGTGACTGCTGTGTAGGGGGACAGAGAAGGGGGAAGCAGGAAAAAAAAAGAGGTGGGGGTCTATCTATAAAAAATAAAATAAAAATAAAAATGCTGATTGTCAGCGCCCTCTAGTGGCCATAATCTAATATTTCAGGCAAATACTGCCTTATGGCCGCTAGATGGAGCTGCCAATCTCAGAGCCCTCTAGTGGCCAAAATCTAATATTTCAGGCAAATACTGCCTTATGGCCACTAGATGGAGCTGCCAATCTCAGAGCTCTCTAGTGGCCAAAATCTAATATTTCAGGCAAATACTGCCTTATGACAACTAGATGGAGCTGACAATCTCAGAGCCCTCTAGTGGCCAAAATCTAATATTTCAGGCAAATACTGCCTTATGGCCACTAGATGGAGCTGACAATCTCAGAGCCCTCTAGTGGCCATAAACGAATAATTCAGGCAAATACTGCCTTATGGCCACTAGATGGAGCTGACAATCTCAGAGCCCTCTAGTGGCCAAAACCTATAGCCACTAGATGGCGCTGATGATATAGGAACTACACATAGGAGAGATAATGTAGCAATTCTCTGTCTAATTGTGCAGATTTTTGTAATATTCTCACAGCGAACGTTTTATACATAGACCCCTCTTTATTATTTATTCAAAGACACAATAAATTGTCTTTTATATCTACCTGGAGTTCAGCTTTAAGTTCATCCCCTGATCCAGCTAAGCTCCACCCATCATATGACCCTATTTGGGGGGTAGTCCCAAAAATCTGAATGTTCCTGCCAGTGACTGCTGTGTAGGGGGACAGAGAACGGGGAAGCAGGAAAAAAAAAGAGGTGGGGGTCTATCTATAAAAAATAAAATAAAAATAAAAATGCTGATTGTCAGCGCCCTCTAGTGGCCATAATCTAATATTTCAGACAAATACTGCCTTGTGGCCACTAGATGGAGCTGCCAATCTCAGAGTCCTCTAGTGGCCAAAATCTAATATTTCAGGCAAATACTGCCTTATGGCCACTAGATGGAGCTGCCAATCTCAGAGCCCTCTAGTGGCCAAAATCTAATATTTCAGGCAAATACTGCCTTATGACAACTAGATGGAGCTGACAATCTCAGAGCCCTCTAGTGGCCAAAATCTAATATTTCAGGCAAATACTGCCGTATGGCCACTAGATGGAGCTGACAATCTCAGAGCCCTCTAGTGGCCAAAATCTAATATTTCAGGCAAATACTGCCGTATGGCCACTGGATGGAGCTGCCAATCTCAGAGCCCTCTAGTGGCCATAATCTGATATTTCAGGCAAATACTGCCTTATGGCCACTAGATGGAGGTGACAATCTCAGAGCCCTCTAGTGGCCAAAATAGACCCCCTTAGTAAAGAGGATGGATGCAGATGCATAGCTGGACACAGGATTAGCACATTAGCAGTTGTTGGTTTTTAATCAGAGAGGAGTCACCCTTTAAGCGCCGACCTTTTTTTGCTCATGTCAGGTTCCAGAAGGTAACATCGTGATCCTGTCATTCCGACTTCTGGATATGGAGGCGGACCCCAGCTGTCGGTACGATTACCTCAACATCTACAACGGGCACAGCGAGAATTCCCAGAGGCTGGCGCGAGTCTGCGGAACCTTCCGACCCGGCACCATTATGTCTACCGGACCTCAGATGATGCTGGAGATGGGATCGGACGAGGAGACCGGGGGGCGCGGCTTCATAGCCTGGTACTCAGCAGGAGCACCAGCGCTTAACGGTGAGACGGTGACACCGGAGTAGTAAATTGCTCGCCTCTTCCTGCTGGGTGACACGCACACATTACATATACTGTTATATTTATTGCTCTGATTTGTGTACAATGGTAATAACTCTCTTTGTCGGGTTAGAGAATCTCTTCTGTGGAGGGAAGATGGAGAAGCCTCAGGGAAGTATAACAAGCCCAAACTGGCCCAAAACCAATTACCCCGGTGGTATCAGCTGCTCCTGGCATATCGTCGCCCCAAAAGACCAGGTAAGTGATTGTCTGTGACCCCATTCTTGTAATATCTCTCTGATTCCCCTCTGTATTGAATTGTATTGTAATTGTACTGTCTGCCCTAATGTTAAAATGACTCATTTGGCCTCTAGATGGCACTAAATATTATATGAAATCCCTATAGTACTTAGCTCCATCTAGTGGCCAAATGTGGTATTTTCAGTTTTAAATACCACATTTGGCCACTAGATGACACCAAGTATACTATGAAATTTCTATAATGCTTAGCTCCCTCTAGTGGCCAAATGCGTTATTGTCCTTTTTAACGCAATGAAAAGCATTAAACTAGCACAGAACAAAGGTACACTTTCATTGGATGGACTAATTGCTTATTTTAAAAAATACATCCCAATATCTTCTTAATTTTCATGTGATATGGAAAGTTTGACGTCGAAGAGGACAGTTACTGCCGCTACACATAGGGGTGTATTTTTTTTTTTTAAATGTATAAAACATAGCAGTTCACCCAATGAAGATAAATGCACATTCCTTCTGTATCAAAAGGGAAAAAACATATTTAAAAAAAAAAAGTATAAAAAATAGCAATTCACCCAATTAAATTTAAATGTACATTTCTTCTGTGTCAAAAGGGAAAAAAACTAACCTGCTAATTGCTATTTCGTTGATTTAAAATTGAAAATGTCACATTTGGCCACTAGATGGCACTAAATATTATATGAAATCCCTATAATACTTAGCTCCATCTAGTGGCCAAATGTGGTATTTTCAGCTTTAAATATCACATTTGGCCACTAGGTGACACCAAGTATACTATGAAATTTCTATGATACTTAGCTCCCCCTAGTGGCCAAATGCGGTATTTTCCTTTTTAACGCAATGAAAACCATTAAACGAGCACAAAATAAAGGTACACTTTCACTGGACGGACGAATTGTTTTTTTTTTTAAAATACATACCAATATCTTCTTAATTCTTATGTGATTGAGCTGGTATTTGGAAAGTTTGACGTCGAAGAGGACAGTTACTGCCGCTACACATAGGAGTGTTGTTTTTTTTTTAAACGTATAATAGCAGTTCACCCAATGAAGATAAATGTACATTCCTTCTGTATGAAAAGTGAAAAAACGAACCTGCTAATTCATATTTCATTCATGTAAAAATTAAAATGACCCATTTGGCCACTAGATGGCACTAAATATTATGTGAAATCTTTATAGTACTTAGCTCCATCTAGTGGCCAAATGTGGTATTTTCAGTTTTAAATACCACATTTGGCCACTAGATGACACCAAGTATACTATGAAATTTCTATAATAGCTCCCTCTAGTGGCCAAATGCGGTATTGTCCTTTTAATGCGATGAAAAGCATTAAACTAGCACAGAACAAAGGTACAGTTTCACTGGACGGACGAATTGCTTATATTAAAAAATACATCCCAAAATCTTCTTAATTTTCATGTGATTGGTTTGGAAAGTTTGACGTTGAAGAGGACAGTTACTGCCGCTACACATAGGAGTGTATTAAAAAAAAAACATATAAAACATAGCAGTTAACCCAATGAAGATAATTGTACATTCCTTCTGTATCAAAAGGGAAATAATGAACCTGCTAATTCATATTTCATTCATTTAAAAATTAAAATGTCACATTTGGCCACTAGATGGCACTAAATATTATATGAAATCCTTATAACACTTAGCTCCATCTAGTGGCCAAAATGCAGTATTTTCCTTTTTAACACAATGAAAAGCATTAAACTGGCACAGAACAAAAGGTAAACTTTTCACTTTTCATATCTTCTCTTTGTCAGGTGATTGAGCTAACATTTGGAAAGTTTGACATCGAAGAGGACAGTTACTGCCGCTACGATTACCTGGCCGTGTTCAATGGAGGACAGATGGACAACAACCATCAAATCGGAAAATACTGTGGAGACACCCCACCAAAGTGAGGGCAGTGATTAGATATCAAGGAGCTGATACTCTAATGTACCCATCACAGCTATATAGCTCTGACAGTACTGTATAGAGAACACTGACACTTCAGTTTCTGCACCAGAGGAGCTTACACTCTAATGTCCCCCCACAGCCACACACTATTATTATTATACATTTATATAGCTCTGACATATACCGCAGTGCTGTACAGAGAACACTGAGCCAGTCACATCAGACTCTGTACTAGAGGAGCTTACACTCTAATGTCCCCCCACAGTCACACACTATTATTATTATACATTTGTATAGCTCTGACATATACCGCAGTGCTGTACAGAGAACACTGAGCCAGTCACATCAGACTCTGTACCAAAAGAGCTTACACTCTAATGTTCCCCCACAGTCACACACTATTATTATTATACATTTATATAGCTCTGACATATGCCGCAGTGATGTACAGAGATCACTGAGCCAGTCACACCAGTCTCTACCAGAGGAGCTTGCTATATATTTATGCAGAGGTGTCCATACTTTTGTCCTCAGGAGATCTTAGGTCCCAGTTGGTGAGCCTACTCTCCAGCCAGAAGTGAAGTTATCAGTTTTTGGTGGACTGGCCCTTTCAATGGTTTCATGCTATTTTTGTTTCTTTCAGGACGGTCTACTCCGAAGGCAATGAGATGCTGGTGCAGTTCATATCTGACCTCAGTGTGACGGCGGGGGGATTTGATGTCACCTACAGAATGAAGGATGCGTCCGAAGTCCCGAAGGTGGACCCCGAATCAAAAACCAAAGCAACCAGTGTGGGCACAGTGAGCCGCCCAGATGGAATTAAACCGCCAGCTAAACCCAAACCGACTCCCAAAGCTTCACCCAAGCCCACTCCGAAACCAACCACACCCAAGCCCAGCTCAAAGCCGGCCACGGCTAAGCCCACCAGAAAACCCACCACACCCAAGCCCAGCTCAAAGCCGGCCACAGCTAAGCCCACCCCAAAACCCAGACCCACCAAGGTTGCAAAACCTAAACGTGACGATCTGCCAGCTCCTGCAGGTGACTAAAGAGCTAACATTTCTGGGCTGAACTTTACGATTAATGGTTCGATCCACCCAAGGCAGAAATTCAATTGCAGGTGGAGGCTGGTAAAATAATTATCCGATTTGATCTTTTGGGGACTTCTACAGTAAGATCTCCACATTCATTTTTAATGGCTATGCCCTTCAAGACCTTGGGATGTTCCAGCTGCTCCACTTGTGAGTTTTATGTGTTACCACTCACCTTGGAGCGTTTCTGCTCACCGTGTGGTAATCCTAGTCCAGTGATGGCAAACCTTGGCACCCCAGATGTTTTGGAACTACATTTCCCATGATTCTCAACTACACTGCAGAGTGCATGAGCATCATGGGAAATGTAGTTCCAAAACATCTGGGGTGTCAAGGTTCGCCATCACTGTCCTAGTCCTTCATCTAGGTATTGTGGGTGTTACTGCCTATTTTGAGATGTTCCCAATACTTCATCTGGGAGGTTAAGGTGTTCCTACCTATCTTGGGGTTTTCTTGCTTTTCGTCTTGGGGATCTCTTGGTCATCCTATGGTGTTTCTGTTCCTTGGGGTGTTTCTGCTCTGACACCTGTTGTTTTCACCCACGTTGGGGTATTTTCAGTACTCCAGAGATTGTGTGTTCCTGCACCTTGGGGTGTTCTTGTTCCTCCACCTGGTAGGTATTTAGTGTAGTTTCAGTTTGTTCTCTTATGTTCTCCATATATAACGCAGGCGCAGTCTACTTTCTCCACTACAGGTGGCGCTATCCAAAGCTGCACTGCAGATGGAGAAGAAGTCAGGAGGAACGTGGTTCCCCTACGGTTTCCTTGGTCACTGGGGAAGCGATCCGTTTGGATGCCGCCATCCCATGTGACTCTGGCAACCATCTTGGGTCAGGCAGACCCTTTTTAAGGCTCTGGCTCCCAGGCTTGGCGCAGTTTTAGTACAGTACGGACAGGTTCTTTACCTGTGAGTGACAGTACTAGTTCTAGAGAAAGGTTCCTGATGAGGAGGGAAGCATAGGTTCGCATCTCTAGTAGACACCTTCCCGATTGGGCACAAGGCGGCCAGGCCGCATTCTGCCCCCTCTCAACAGACGCTGTCAGTCCAGCTGGAATGCGCTCCTTTACGTTGTTGGAAACTATGAGTGTGCCCGGTTGGGTAATTTTCCCACTGGGTTTGTTGTGATCTGTTACTGCATTACCTCAATACAAGAATTACATTGCACCCATCTTTGTGTATTATTGCTGCCGATCACGCTATACACCACCTACACGCTTATAGAGAACAGCAGGTGTACAGACCTGGGAACTCAGCACAGGGATGGTGAGAATTCTTCCTAATGGGCACAACAAGTGTACAGGCTCTGAAACACAGATAGGGATGGTGGGAAACCCTTAGAATGGATGACAGGTGTGCAGACCCAGAGATCTCACCAACAGAGTCCCCAAGAGACTGTCAAGGTTTTAAACTTTCCACATAATAAAAAAAAATGTTTGGGTGGATGAACCAGGGACAAGTCGTTAATCTATCACTGAAATCTAAAACCTAGGTATGGCTCGCCTTACTATACCATTTTGTTAATCTTTTGGATAATTGTAGGTTCACTTGCCAAGTGCCCAGAGAAGTGCCGGAAGACGGGAACTTTGGGAACCCACTACTGCGCCAACCAGTTCGGTAAGGAATGTCAGGAGGGTGGTTTTCTGGTTTTCATCCACCTGAAAATGTGGATTGATCCCCAAATCCTGTTCAGGAAGGTGGGTGGGTAGAAGGTTCCTTGTCCAGGGAAAAGATGTCCACCCCAGCGCAATCAGAAGGTGCCTTGTCCATTGACAAAATGTCCACCCCAGTGCAATCTCATTGAGGAAGGTGGGTGGGTAGTAGGTTTCTTGTCCAGTGCCAAGATATACATCCTCAGCATTAATCTTATTTAGGAAGGTGGGTGGTAGGTATTTTGTCCAGGGCCAAGAGGTCCATCCTCAGTGCGATCTCATTCAGGAAGGTGGGTGGTAGGTTTCCTGTCCAGGGCAAGATGTTCATTCTCAATGTGACTGCATTTAGTAAGGTGGGTGGGTAGAAGGTTCCTTGCCCAGGGAAAAGATGTCCACCCATAGGCATGCGCACAGGCTGTGCCAGGTGTGCCTGGGCACACCCTAATCACCCCATGTGCATTAGCATTATCCAGGGACAGCACCAGGTGGGTGGTTGAGAGTGCCATTGACCAGTGTAAATGCCCTCATTATATTAAAGGCTAGGTTCAACAGCAGGAAAAAGTTACGCCCGTATTTAGGGCGTAACGTAATATGCTCCCTATCAACTGTCTCCCACCACCAGAGCCTCCTTTCTGTGACAGCAGGTGGCATTCATGTGTGTTTGAGAGTTGGGGTGCACACCCTAATGTAATAGGCTGCGCACACCTATGTGTCCACCCCAGTGCAATCAGAAGGTGCCTTGTCCATGGACAAAATGTCCACCCCAGCGCAATCTCATTGAGGAAGATGGGTGGGTAGAAGGTTCTGTGTCCATGGACAAAATGTCCACCCCAGCGCAATCTCATTGATGAAGGTGGGGTGGGTAGAAGGTTCCTTGTCCAAGATCCAGATGTCAATCCTCAGAACGATCTCAGTTAAGAAAGTGGACGGGTAGAAGGTTCCTTGTCTGTGGGCAATATGTCTATCCTTAGCACAATCTCATTGAGGAAGATGGGGTGGGTAGAAGGTTCCTTGTCCACCAGGATCAAGATGTCAATCCTCAACACGATCTCATTTAAGAAAGTGGGTGGGTAGAAGGTTCTTTGTCCAAGATGAAGATGTTCATCCTTAGCTCAATCTCATTTAAGAAGGTTGATAGGTAGAAGGTCCTTGTCCAGAGCTAAGATGTCCATCCTGAGCAGCACGATCTAATTTAAGAAAGTGGATAGGTAGAAGTTCGCTTGTCTAGGGCCAAGATGTCCATCTTCAGCGCAATCTCATTCAGGAAGGTAGTGGGTAGAAGGTTCCTTGTCTAGTACCAAGATGTCCATCCTCAGCACAATCTTAGAAGGTTCCTTGTCCATGGACAAAATCTCCAGTCTTGGTGCAATCTCATTCAGGAAGGTCAATGGGTAGAAGGATCCTTTTCCAGGACAAAGATGTCCATCCTCAGTGGCACATAGGGGAACTATGGGAGACAATCCAAGGGTTGTCATCTTGATGGTTCTGGTTGACTCCCCTCCAGGATGGCCATGGCTATCAAAGAAAATGTAGTGGGAAAGAAAGCGATAAAAGGGTAGGAGGAAACAGGGAGAATTAAGTTTTTAACCTAAAGGGTCAATCTCTGTCATCTATCACTATCGAGTGATTCTCATCAGGGTATTCTGTCCTTGAACACTCAAAAGAACATCCCCTTCCCCCAATGTATAGTATCCTGTTTATACACTCAGGTATGGTCAGATGATTATAGGTCCTGGTGTCACCAAAACAGGAGGAAAGGAGCAATCTTCCAATAGGGGCACTTGTTCTGGTGACAGGTGTCCAACACAAGAATTATCTGTTTGAAAAGATTTCCTCTCACATCCTGTTGGGTCTCTTAGACAGGAAGTGAAAGGAAATCTCCCCTAAAGGACACAAAAGCACCTGACAGGGGTTCTAAGATCTGGCTTTAGATACAATTCCAGGTTCTCCAGTCACCTAGTTATTTTCTGATGTCTTCTTTCCACCTTATCTTAAAGGTGCTCTATTGGATTTATATGGGGGGTTGTACAGGTGGCAGCATGTGTAGGCCATACAATCATTTTCATCAGCTCCATCTAGTGGCCATAATGGGATATGTTCTTGAAATACCTCAATAAGGAAAATACCACCTTATGGCCACTAAAAAAAGCACATATACTCCTAACCCATGAAGGTGACCATTACCTGTCCTCCAACCCCTAGTGCTGACTGGGACGGTGAAGACTCTGACCAAAGGAGAGGTGCAGGGCACTCTGCTCGCCAGCATCAATATCATCCAAACCTACAAGACGGAAGGTCTGACCATTCAAGAGGCCGGCAAAACCATGAGCGTCCAGGTGGTCAACGAGTGTCCCCGATGCCCCATACTGAAGAAAGGTAATATATGGGGACACTGAGGAACTTATCATTCAGGGAAAATGGAGAGCAATGTTCTGCAGAATATATCAATATGGATCTGTCAGGAGGGAGATGGGATGGAGCAATGCTCTGCAGAATATATCAATATGGACCTGTCAAAGGGGAGATGGGATGAAGCAACGTTCTGCGGAATTTATTAATATGGATGTCAGGAGGGAGATGGGAGGGAGCAATGTTCTGCAGAATATATCACTATGGATCTGTCAGGAGGGAGATGGGATGGAGCAATGTTCTGCAGAATATATCACTATGCATCTGTCAAAGGGGAGATGGGATGGAGCAATGTTCTGCAGAATTTATTAAGATGGATGTCAGGAGGGAGATGGGATGGAGCATTGTTCTGCAGAATAAATCAATATGGATCTGTCAGGGGGGGAGATGGAACGGAGCAATGTTCTGCAGAATATATCGATATGGATCTGTCAGGAGGGAGATGGGATGGAGCAATGTTCTGCAGAATATATTAATATGGATCTGTCAGGGGGGGGGGGGGTGGAACGAAGCAATGTTCTGCAGAATATATTAATTTAGATCTGTCAGGGGGAAGATGGGATGGAGCAATGTTCTGCAGAATATATTAATATGGATATGTCAGGAGGAAGATGGGATGGAGTAATGTTCTGCAGAATATATCAGTATGTATATATGTCAGGAGGCAGATGGGATGGAGCAATGTTCTGCAGAATTTATTAATATGGATCTGTCAGGGGGGAGATGGGATGGAGCAATGTTCTGCAGAATATATCAATATGGATCTGTCAGGAGGGAGATGGATGGAGCAATGTTCTGCAGAATATATTAATATGGATCTGTCAGGGGGGGGGGGGGTGGAACGAAGCAATGTTCTGCAGAATATATTAATTTAGATCTGTCAGGGGGAAGATGGGATGGAGCAATGTTCTGCAGAATATATTAATATGGATATGTCAGGAGGAAGATGGGATGGAGTAATGTTCTGCAGAATATATCAGTATGTATATATGTCAGGAGGCAGATGGGATGGAGCAATGTTCTGCAGAATTTATTAATATGGATCTGTCAGGGGGGAGATGGGATGGAGCAATGTTCTGCAGAATATATCAATATGGATCTGTCAGGAGGGAGATGGGATGGAGCAATGTTCTGCAGAATATATTAATATGGATCTGTAGGGGGGAGATGTTCTTGGGATGGAGCAATGCTCTGCAGAATATATCACTATGGATCTGTAGGGGGAGATGGGATGGAGCAATGCTCTGCAGAATATATCAATATGGATCTGTAGGGGGGAGATGGGATGGAGCAATGTTCTGCAGAATATATCAATATGGATCTGTAGGGGGGAGATGGGATGGAGCAATGCTCTGCAGAATATATCACTATGGATCTGTAGGGGGGAGATGTTCTTGGGATGGAGCAATGATCTGCAGTCTGTATTACAATGTCCGGTAATAACGGGTGCATTTTATGCGTTGGCAGGTACCAGTTATCTCTTCATGGGATTGGTGGACGGCGAAGGACGCGGCAGAATTGTGGGTGACAGTTTCGTCATCGCGCACAGAGCCCCTCAGCACCAGATCCTCACCAACATTTCCAAGAAGCCCTGCTCCTGAGCTGCTGCTGCGTCACCATGGTAGCCACCTTTAGAAGACGCCAACGTTTCTAGCGATGGCTGCCGCATTGCTATGGCAACACACTGAATGATGAATGCTGAGTCAATACAATTGCAGTGGGTGGTTGCCATGGTGACCTCTCTAGTAACGGCTTTTATGTGATGCCCGTAGCAATAACAGAACGCCACCATGGAGCCTTAGTTGCTATAGCAACATCCCCAGTTCTGGCTGCCAGGTCACTGTATTGGCATTCCTAACGTCGTAGTGACTCTTTTTTTTTTGATTGCTTAGTGGTCGTCCTGCTTTTCCTTCATTCGTTCTGCGTCTCCGTCCGATTATTCTCTCATTTTATTTTATATAATGAAACTAATTCCTCCCACTGAAAAACTATAACCGAATCTATAGATATCATTTACTGCCAATATACCCCACCAACAAAATGGCACCCGAACCAAGATGGCGGCCCGTGTGGGCCTCCCCTCCCCCAACCCACCAACCTGTATCCTGTGATGTCAATAAACAGAGTATTGGTGTCCCCGGCTTCTGTGTGGTTATTGGTGGAGCGGCAGTAACGGAACCGCCATCCAGGCCGCCATGTTTAAAGAACGCAACAAATGCCAACCTGTGGGAGGGATATAACAACAGTAAGTACAACTACAAGCAAAACATTTTTCATTTTTTTTAATCAAATAATGAAGGGTTATAAGCCCTGTCAGGTTTTGTACCCCACCGGGGAGATTTCCCATCACTTCCTGTCCCATAAATGAAACAGGAAGTGAGAGGAAATCTTGTCCCTTAAATGAAACAGGAAGTGAATGGAAATCCTGTCCCAGAAATGAAACAGGAAGTGAGAGGAAATCCTGTCCCATAAATGAAACAGGAACTGAGGAAATCCTGTCCCAGAAATGAAACAGGAAGTGAAAGGAAATCCTGTCCCAGAAATGAAACAGGAAGTGAGAGGAAATCTTGTCTCATAAATGAAACAGGAACTGAGAGGAAATCTTGTCTCATAAATGAAACAGGAACTGAGAGGAAATCGTGTCTCATAAATGAAAAAGGAAGTGAGAGTAAATACTGTCCCATAAATGAAACAGGAAGTGAGAGGAAATCTTGTCTCATAAATGAAACAGGAAGTGAGAGGAAATCCTGTCCCAGAAATGAAACAGGAAGTGAGAGGAAATCTTGTCTCATAAATGAAACAGGAACTGAGAGGAAATCCTGTCCCAGGAATGAAACAAAAACTGAGAGGAAATCCTGCCCCAGAAATGAAACAGGGAGTGAGAGGAAATCCTGTCCCAGAAATGAAACAGGGAGTGAGAGGAAATCCTGTCCCAGAAATGAAACAGGAAGTGAGAGGAAATCTTGTCTCATAAATGAAACAGGAAGTGAGAGGAAATCCTGTTCCAGAAATGAAACAGGAAGTGAGAGGAAATCCTGTCCCAGAAATGAAACAGGGAGTGAGAGGAAATCCTGTCCCAGAAATGAAACAGGAAGTGAGAGGAAATCTTGTTCCATAAATGAAACAGGAAGTGAGAGGAAATCCTGTCCCATAAATAAAACAGGAAGTGAGAGGAAATCCTGTCCCATAAATGAAACAGGAAATGAGAGAAATTCTTGTCCCATAAATGAAAAACGGAAGTGAGAGGAAATCTTGTCCCATAAATGAAACAGGAACTGAGAGGAAATCTTGTCTCATAAATGAAACAGGAACTGAGAGGAAATCCTGTCCCAGAAATGAAGCAGGAAGTGAGAGGAAATCTTGTCCCTTAAATGAAACAGGAAGTGAGAGGAAATCCTGTCCCATAAATGAAACAGGAAGTGAGAGGAAATCCTGTCCCATAAATAAAACAGGAAGTGAGAGGAAATCCTGTCCCATAAATAAAACAGGCAGTGAGAGGAAATCTTGTCCCATAAATGAAACAGGAAGTGAGAGAAAAACCATCCGCAGTAAGGGAATCCTGCTTTTGTCAGCAGAGCTAGTGTCTCCATTGGAAGATTTCCCCTCTATTACTGTTCTGGTGTCACTCTGTGTGATCACGTTAAATAGAACAAATAGAGAGGGTGAATCTCCTTAACAGGGCACAGACAGTAAGAAAAACCTAACAGGGGTTCTAATCCCTCTTCACTCTACCCAAAATTAACAAAAAAGTTTTGCCTTCAGGTATACATTAATGTGGAGAGCTGAATTTATGAATGAAGGATTTCATAGTTCAGAAATAAATTCACCAGAATAAAATCCGAGACCGTTGTGAATAATCCCCATAATGTGACTAATATGTGTATTTCCTATGATCATCAGCTCCATCTAGTGGTCATAGTGCGGTATTTTCCTGAAACACCTCAATCTGGGAAATACCACATTATTGCCACTACTGTAGATGGAGCTGAGGATCATGGGAAATACACATGTTAGACACATTATGGGGATTTTTGAATACACCTTTATGGAGTGAATTTACTAAAAGAAAACAGTCTGTACTTTGCTTAGAGAGCTTAGTAAATGAGGGGAAGCTCTGATGACTTCCATCATCCAATCACGTGCAAGCAAACATGCTGTATTATTTTATTGTTTTTGCACCCGAGTGGAAATTGTTTACAAAGTGAAGCTTTTCAAAGGTTTCCCCTTTAATGGGGGGCCCCACCATCTGCCCATACTCATCTTCCCTTCACTCGCCTGTCGCTCTGTTAGGTCAGGAAAGGGAAGTGACATCCTATTCACAGGACAGGAAGATGGAGATGAAGATTCGAATCGCATTGTTTACTGACAAATTGTAGGGGGGCTGGTTTATAACATGGAGGAGGGGCAGATGATTTACTGACATGCTAAAAATATGGAGGAGGATCCCATGATTTACTGACATGCTGAAAACATGGAAGCAGGTCTCATAATTAACTGACAAACTGAAAACATTGGGGTCACATGACCTACTGACATGCCTAAAACATGGAGGAGGGTCCCATGATATACTGCCATGCTGAAAATATGGGATTCACATGATTTACTGACATGCTGAAAACATGGAAGAGGATCTCATAATTAACTGACATACTGAAAGCATGGGGTCACACGGTTTACTGACATGCTAAAAAAAACACGGGGGAGGGTCCCATGATATACTGCCATGCTGAAAATATGGGGCTTATGTGATTTACTGACATGCTAAGAACATAGAGTAGGTTCCGTGATTTACTGATATGCTGAACACATGGAAGAGAGTCTCATAATTAACTGACATACTGAAAACATGGAGGAAGGTCCCATGATATACTGCCATGCTGAAAATATAGAGAAAGATCCCATGATTTTCTGACATGCTGAAAACATGGAGACAGGTCACAAGATTTACTGACATGCTGAAAACATTGCATAGGGTCACATGATTTACTGACATGCTGGAAACATGAAGGATCCCATAGTTTGCTGACATGTTAAAAATATGAGCGGAGTCCCATTGATTAACTGACATACTGAAAATATGGACAAGAATCCCATGATTTACTGACATACTGAAAACATGGAGGAGGGTTACATGATTTACTGACATACTGAAAATATGGAAGAGAATCCCATGATTTACTGACATACTGAAAATATGGAGGAGGATCCCATGATTTACTTTCATGCTGAAAACATGAAGCGGGGGTCACATAATTTACTGACATGCTGAACACTTGAGGGAGGGTCCCATGATTTACTGACATACTGAAAGCATGGAGAAGGATTCCATGGTTTGCTGACATGCTGAAAATATGGGGGGTCCCATGATTTACTGACATACTGAAATTATGGAGGAGGATCCCAAGATTTAATGGCATGCTGGAAACATGGAGGTGGATCACATGATTTACTGACATACTGAAAATATTAGGGGAGGGTCCCACGGTTTACAGACATGCTGAAAAAATTAAGGAGGATCCCATGATTTACTGACATGCTGAAAAAAATGGAGGTGGGTCCCAATATTTACTGACATGCTGAAAATATGGTGGAGGATCCCATGATTTACTGACATATTGAAAACATGAAGGAGGGTCACATGATTTACCAACTTGCTGAAAATCTGAGGGAGAGTTCCAAGATTTATTGACAAAATGAAAACATGGTGAAGAACTGCATGGTTTGCTGACATGCTGAAAATATGGGGGAGGGTCACATGATTTATTGACATACTGAAAACATGGAGGAGGATTATTATTATTATTATACAGGATTTATATAGCGCCAACAGTTTACGCAGCGCTTTACAATATAAAAGGGAGACAATACAGTTATAATACAATAAAATACAAGAGGATTAAGAGGGCCCTGCTCAGAAGAGCTTACAATCTAATAGTATCCCATGTTTGCTGACATGCTGAAAATATGGAGGGAGGGTACCACGATTTACTGATATTGTGAAAATATGGAGGAGGATAAGATGATTTACTGACATCCTGAAAACATGAGAAGGATCCCAAGATTAAATGGCATGCTGAAAACATGGAGGGTCACAAGATTTACTGACATGCTGAAAACATAAGGATCCCATGTTTGCTGACATGCTGAAAAGATGAGAAGGATCCCATGTTTGCTGACATGCTGAAAATATGGAGGGAGGGTACCATGATTTACTGACCTAGTGAAAATATGGAGGAGGATCAGGTGATTTACTGACATGCTGAAAACATGAAGGAAGGTCACATGCTTTACTGACATGCTTAAAACATCAAGGATGATCTCATGATTTACTGACAAGTTGAAGTCATGGAGGAGGGTCCCATAATTTACTGACATGCTAAAAACATTGAGGATGGTCACAAGGGTTGTTGACATGCTCAAAACCTGGACAAAGGTCCCAAGATTTACTGACACGCTAAAAAAAATGGGTGCGGGTCCCCAGATCTACTGACATCATGAAAACATGGAGGGTGCTATGATTTACTGACGTGCCAAAAATGCGATGATGGCAAAATGATTTACTGACATACTGAAAACAGAGAAGGATCCCATGATTTACTGATATGCTAAAAACATGGAGGAGGGTCCCATGATTTACTGACATTACATGCAGAGATGTTGGGTGAGGATACAGGCATATATTTTACTGACATGTTACAAATATAGGGGGAAGGCACATGAATAACATGCTGTAGTCACACCATTGGATGACATTCCTCTATTATGTTATGGGGGAGAGACACTGACTAGCTATGAGGGGGATTATTACATCATGAAGCCAGCTCTGATCGCTCTAAGACAAGAATGTATCTGCACTGTCCTCCATTTTGTTGGAGACATTCACACTTCGCCCTCTACAGTTTGGTCTCCGGGAAAAAAAAAAAAAGTCTTCCACCGAGCCAGGACCGATCACATGACACGACAGGGGCGGTGCTTTTCGCTCTCCGATAGGAGAGGCCTGTTCCAATCAGATGTTCGTATTCCTCCCCGCCCCCTGCCGTGCCGCCGCTGACGGACAAGCGCTGTGTCCAATCAGCAAACAGTGCAGGAAGAGCAGGAAGAGGCGGCGGAGGGTGCAGGTAACAGTGCGAGGACCCCCGACCCGACACCTTCCCCTACTAGGGTGATAGCCCCGGGGCATGCTGGGAGTCAGCTCGGTGACGTCACCCCATAGCGTCTGTAGAGAGACCTTCCTGATGGTCTGCCACCTGTGGGCGGGGCGTGGAGGGGTTGTTATTATTGTGTTCCCAGCTCCGCCCACAACCCGGGGAGTCTCACTAAACTGGACTCCCTGATAAACATCTGTATCCATCACAGCATGGAGCAGGCAGCTTCCAGCAGAGGCTTCTCACCCAGCACTTTGTCATCACTTAAAGGGGACCCCCAACTACAGATAACACTCCCTGTCCCCTCCCTCTTACACAGGAGGGGCGGGGCCAAACGCTGAGGGTGTGGGCGGAGCTTAAAGGTCTGCTCCAAAAATAATAATAATATATATTAATAATGTATATAGAAATATTAATTAATAGTAATATATCTAATAATAAAAATATATATATTAATAATATATCTAACAATATATATATATATATATTTATTTTTTAATTAATATATCTAATAATATATATAAAAATAATATATAAATAATATTAATATATCTAATAATATATATATATATATATATATATATATATATATATATATATATATATATATATATAATAATATATCTAACAATAAATAAAAATATATAAGATATATGTAGATATAATAATATTATATCTAATAATAATAATATATAAATAATTATATAAATAAAATTACTATATATATAAATAATAATAATATTTCTAATAATAAATAATATATACAGTATCTCACAAAAGGGAGTACACCCCTCACATTTTTGTAAATATTTTCTTCTATCTTTTCATGTGACAACACTGAAGAAATGACACTTGTCTACAATGTAAAGTAGTGAGTGTACAGCTTGTATAACAGTGTAAATTTGCTGTCCACTCAAAATAACTCAACACACAGCCATTAATGTCTAAACCGCTGGCAACACAAGTGAGTACACCCCTAAGTGAAAATGTCCAAATTGGGCCCAATTAGCCATTTTCCCTCCCCGGTGTCATGTGACTCATTAGTGTTACAAGGTCTCAGGTGTGAATGTGGAGCAGGTGTGTTAAATTTGGTATTATCGCTCTCACTCTCTCATACTGGTCACTGGAAGTTCAACATGGCACCTTATGGCAAAGAACTCTGTGAGGATCTGAAAAAAATAACTGTTGCTCTACATAAAGATGGCCTAGGCCATCGATGGAGAACCTTGGCACTCCAGATGTTTTGGAACTACATTGCCCATGATGCTCATGCACTCTGCAGTGTAGTTGAGCATCATGGGAAATGTAGTTCCAAAACATCTGGGGTGCCAAGGTTCTCCATCACTGGCCTAGGCTATAAGAAGATTGGCAAGACCCTGAAACTGAGCTGCAGCACGGTGGCCAAGACCATACAGCGGTATAACAGGACAGGTTCCACTCAGAACAGGCCTCACCATGGTCCACCAAAGAAGTTGAGGTCACGTGCTCAGGGTCATATCCAGAGGTTGTCTTTGGGAAATAGACGTATGAGTGCTGCCAGCATTGCTGCAGAGGTTGAAGGGGTGGGGGGGTCAGCCTGTCAGTGCTCAGACCATACGCCACACACTGCATCAAATTGGTCTGCATGGCTGTCATCCCAGAAGGAAGCTTCTTCTAAAGATGATGTACAAGAAAGTCCGCAAACAGTTTGCTGAAGACAAGCAGACTAAGGATATGGATTACTGGAACCATGTCCTGTGGTCTGATGAGACCAAGATAAACTTATTTGGTTCAGATGGTGACAAGAGTGTGTGGCGGCAACCAGGTGAGGAGGACAAAGACAAGTGTGTCTTGTCTACAGTCAAGCATGGTGGTGGGAGTGTCATGGTTTGGGGCTGCATGAGTGCTGCCAGCACTGGGGAGCTACAGATCATTGAGGGAACCATGAATGCCAACATGTACTGTGATATACTGAAGCAGAGCATGATCCCCTCCCTTCAGAGACTGGGCCGCAGGGCAGTTTTCCAACATGATAACGACCCCAAACACCTCCAAGATGACCACTGCCTTGCTAAAGAAGCTGAAGGTAAAGATGATGGACTGGCCAAGCATGTCTCCAGACCTAAACCCTACTGAGCATCTGTGGGACATCCTCAAACAGAAGGTGGAGGAGCACAAGGTCTCTAACATCTACCAGCTCTGTGATGTCATCATGGAGGAGTGGAAGAGGACTCCAGTGGTAACCTATGAAGCTCTGGTGATCTCCATGCCCAAGAGTGATGGAAAATAATGGTGGCCACACAAAATATTGACACTTTGGGCCCAATTTGGACATTTTCACTTAGGGGTGTACTCACTTTTGTTGCCAGCGGTTTAGACATTAATGGCTGTGTGTTGAGTTATTTTGAGGGGACAGAAAATTTACACTGTTATACAAGCTGTACACTCACTACTTTACATTGTAGCAAAGCGTCATTTCTTCAGTGTTGTCACATGAAAAGATAGAAGAAAATATTTACAGAAATGTGTATACATAAAATATATATATATATATATATATATATATATATATATATATATATATATATATACATATATATATATATATTTATAATTAATAATATATATACATATTAATTAATAGTAATAATAATATATCTAATAATAATAAAAATAATATACAATAATAAATGAGATTAAAGTAGCAAGATTGGGGGTTGATGTGGGTCAGAGGTCACCTTTTTTTTTCACATTTAGCAACCGTATGTTTTAGGCCCCTTTCGCACCTATGCAGGCACAACGGCGCTCACGTGTGTTTTTTGCGCCGTTCCCACTGCGTCACGTTTAACGCAGCCGATTCAACAGGTATAATAATAATAGTGTGAGACTTGTTGGGGGGACATTAGAGTGCAAGCTCCTCTGATACAGTAACTAAATGATTGTCCCCCCTCTCTCTCTCTCCTGTACAGTGTCCTGTCTGTGAGCCGCCACTCCCGTCTCTCCGGTTGCGGGGATGTGATGTGACCAATGTGCAGCGTATGTAGCCGGCCATGCACAGGGTTCCCGCCCGAGGGGAAGAAGATGAAAGGAGGACGACCCCCGAGGCCTCTTTGCCTTCTGGCAGCCGCTCCCCCCTCCCCGTCTTCATCTTCCCGCCCGCTCTGGACTTCTATGCCGATGACCAGGCCAGCCACAAGCAGGTGCTGACCCTGTACAACCCCTTCCCCCAGGTGCTCCGCTACAAAGGTGAGACTCCGCAGACTCTTTTTTTGTGTCCCCCCCCCCCCCCCCCATGCCGTGAGGTTCTTGCTCCGTAACGCATGTCCCTGGTTATTTATCGCAGCCTCTGCACCTGACACACGCCTGAACTCTGTGCTAGGTAAACCCCTCCCCCACTGCTTGAAACATGAGACTGTCAGGTCTGTGCAATCCCCCGTATCCATCACAGATATCATTTTTGTGTCACTGACCTTTGTCGAGCAATATCAGCCTCAATTAATATGGAAGCTGGTCGGTGGCACTTACAAGAATACTCAACTGGCGTATATTTAAAAAAAAAAAATTAGAATAGCTGTTCGTCAATCGATACTGCGTGTAAATTAATTCTGTGTGAATAGGGTAAAATTGAAGGTTATCTGGTTTTATTCTCTGCAGGTCGAATGTTATTATATTATTGTATTGTATTATATTATATTATATTATATTATTGTATTGTATTGTATTATTGTATTGTATTGTATTATTGTATTGTATTGTATTGTATTGTATTATTGTATTGAAGAAAAAAAAATTGAATGGGGAAAATACTGCATTATGGCCAGTAGATGGAGCTGAGGAGCATACTTATTTCGTATGATAGCGCCATCTAGTGGCCTTAATGCCCTTTTTTTTTTCCCCCATTCACACATTCACATCACAGGGAATATAGCCTGAGAATATTAAATTTTGCATTTGCACTATTTGCACAGAATGAGCTTACATGCAGTTTTGGTAGACGGAAAGCTGTTTATTTTTTATAAATACACCCGTACGTAGCCTTAGAGAAAACCATGGCGAGATATAATCTGCCTCATGCCGCCTAAATCCCTCCAGCCCACAGGCACATTTCGGAGATGAAAATCAGAATAGGAAGGCGCGCACACCTAGTGCATTACTAAAGATAATTTAATAATAAAAATGTTTTATATAAAAGTGGGTACTCGCAAAAGGCAACTGACAAAAGGCCATAAAAACAATGCATGGACATGCACAGAACACGGGGTACAGCTAACGCGTTTCGGGGGGCGCACTCCCTTCCTCAGAGCTAGGAGATGACTTCACCCCCTTACCATACACACTCTAATGCCCTGTACACATGGTCAGATTTTCCGGCGTAAAATGTGCGATCGGAGCTTGTTGTCGGAAATTCCGACCGTGGGGTCCATCGGACTTTTTCCATCGGAATTTCCGACACACAAAGTTTGAGAGCTGGTCCTTAAATTTTCCGACAACAAAATCCGTTCGCGTAATATTCCGATCGTGTGTACACAATTCTGACGCACAAAGTGCCACGCATGCTCGGAATCAAGCAAAGAGCCGCACTGGCTATTGAACTTCGTTTTTCTCGGTTTGTCTTACGTGTTGTACGTCACCACGTTCTTGACGTTCGGAATTTCCGACCAACTTTGTGTGACCGTGTGTATGCAAGACAAGTTTGAGCCAACATCCATCGGGAAAAATCCCATTGATTTTGTTGTCGGAATGTCTGATCGTGTGTACGGGGCATAAGACGATTGGGGGGGTTCCATTGGTTTCCCTTGAGGGCACATTACTCTTTTTTTCAATCTTGGACAACAGATGGCGGTAGAGACAATTTATCCATGGTGGAGAGCTACGATCGTTACACAATCTGGGGAACACATATGGGACATTGGGTGCATGGACATGGGGCAACTACAATATTTTACACTTATCTGTTTGACAGATATAAGACCAGCAGACCCTCTCACCTGATTTGAAACCCTTTCTCTTCAGTCACCAGAGGTCTCATGGCAAGGACACACACATTTGTGGCCAACAAGAAGATGCAGGCCTCTACTTCTTCCAAGAAATGGGAGAGGGAGCTGAGGTACACTCTGTCCGACCCTCAATCTCACGCACACCTCCACCATCATCTCAAAAAAACACAAGAGGCCACCTAAAAAATACTCACCAGATGATATGAGGTTCCTAGAAGCTGGCCTCTATCTACCACATGCTGGGGAAGATGTGGTCAGCCAGGCTCCTACCTCCACACAGGGCCGCTGTTAAGCCCCGTATACACGATCGGATTTTACGCTCCATCGGATAATTGTTGTCGGACTTTCCCGCCAACAAATTTACAATTTAGGGAGCACTAGTGCGACTTCTCATGCAACTTAGACACCTGAGGTCGCATGACAAGTCACAGTCCATTGAACTCAATGGCACCCGTTCCAATCTATGTGGCCTAAAGTTGCAGTGACTTTGAAAAGGTTCCTGCACTACTTTGATGCGACTTTCTTGCGTTTTGAGTGCCGAAGAGTGTAAAGTTGCACCAAAGTCACACCCCAAATCGTTCAACTTTGGAGTTGCACTCGTGGGATTGGAGCCTTTTTGGGATTGGAGCCTTTTTGTTTCACCGGGTGGCGATGTTGCCATTGCTTACTTCTGGTGCTCCGACACGCCAGCTATGGGTCTCCTATACGGCAGCCATGGTGTGGTTTTCCCCTCCTCTCCCTTTGCCCAATCACAGAGCACTTTGCATCCTGTGAACTGATTCACACAATCCAAAGAGGTCTGTGAATGGTCAGGGTGGGAGGATGTAGGACCTAATAATAATAATAATAGGATGGACCCATTATTATGGACTGATTAAGCCCTTATTATAATGCATGGACTAATTGGGGAGTTTTTGTTATTTTATACCTGGAATTGCACTATATATCTGTGTTTTTCTTAACCCCCTGTATGTCAATGCTTATTTTTTTTTTTATTGGAGTTTTTCTTTAAATGTAACTTTTTTTCACGTTCCCTGGTAGAGTGAGGCACTGGTGACGTAGCATTCACAGATGCATCCTGGGAAGACTACATCACCACCAGTGCTCTCCAGGAAGATCTTGACACGGCTTTTTTTTGGGGTAATGTCTTATGGCTGATGACACCCTCTCCCCCAATACCTCTTCTTGGCCATACTGATGTCCTCAGTCTTCCAGGTGGAAGCAACACCCAGTGCCGCTCCGTTTGGATTAGAGCTGGGCGATTTTCTCAAAAAAAAAAAAAAAATCTGCGATTTTATTTAAAAAAAAAACTCGATTCACGTTTCGAATCAAGTTTTTTTTTTTTTTTTTTTGATGAACACCGCGCCAGTCCTGAGGAGCTGCGGGCAGGAGTTTTTATGCGAGGCCTAAGACTAGGCCGAAGCCGCGGCCCCGCCTAAAAACTCCTGTGTCAGCGCCGGTCCTGGTGAAAAAAAACAAAAAACGATTTGCTGAAAGTTTGAATCGATTTGACCTCTCAACTTGATTCAAGATTCAAATCGATTTTTTTCCCCCAGCCCTAGTTTGGATGCTTGCGAGTGCCTGGGGCATGGAGCCCAGAGCTAGGTTTTTAAAGCTAAACTCCGGGCAGAATTTTTTATTTTTTTTGCCCCATGCAATGAAAGGAGAGCAGAGATATACTTACCTAATCCTCCAATCCTCCCAGCACAAGACGGGTCTGGCACCCCCCAGCTCTAGCAGTCTTGAATAGTGGACTGTCCCTGACGTCATCACGGCCAGAGCACACTCCATAGACTAGGAACAGTCCACTGCTGGGCTGTGGGAAGTGGGGATGGGTACCCGCTCCCCCAACTGAAAGGTGCCAAATGTGTCGAGGGGGGGGGGGGTCAGATAAGCGAAGCTTCCACTTTTGGGTAGGACTCCGCTTTAAGCACTTTAGGACTATCAACCGTGTACCCCTATTGGATGGGCCAGGTGTTACAATGCAAAACTACAGGGTTTTCGATTTGGCATAAAGATAAAAAACATACACAAAGATAGTGTGGAATGTCAGTAATATAAAAAAAAGACATAAAAGGAATAAATGATGTAGAAAAAAAGTTATAATGAAAAAGAGTGAATCTTGATAAAATGTTCTGGGGGGGGGGGGGGTGAACCCCTTTGAGTTAGTCTCCGATGAAGGAGGCGTGGCCCTGCTTCCCAAACGCGTTCTGATTGGCTAAACACAGTGGTAGGCGGCTCCCAGGTTTACAGCTCCGGATCGTCTCCGTGCCACGACAGGCCACGCCTCCTATTACTGAAAATTTCACAGATCAGGGCATTTGATCCGCAGTAACATCTGCAACATTGTGACAGATTGCGATGATAATCTGCGACCGGGTTCTGCAAACAGACCAGACTGACACTAGGTCCCTACCGGAGCAATCACAGCAGGGTGCATATATATATATATATATATATATATATATATATATATATATATATATATATATATATATATATATATATATATATATATATATACACTACAAGGTCAAAAAAAAATTGGGTCTTGTAGCAACCTTATACATATTTCTAACACAAGTGGAGTTTTCCTTTAAGGAATTGTGTGTGTGTGTTCTCCATCCTCCCATAATGCTCTTCTCTTGTCTCTGGCAGTTCTCTCCACGGCCCCCCTACGCTACACAGTGGTGGATGCTGAAGGACTGGTCAAGCCGAACTCCTGCATTGACATGTGAGAGCAAATCACCCCCTTCCATTCCACTTCCGATCAGTCATTGGTTTCCAGTTTTATATAGCTCTGACATATACCGCAGTGCTGTACAGAAAACACTGAGCCAGTCACATCAGTCTCTGAACCAGAGGAGCTTACACTCTAATGTCTCCCCACAGTCACACACTATTATACATTTATATAGCTCTGACATATACCGCAGTGCTGTACAGAGAACACTGAGCCAATCACATCAGTCTCTGCACCAGAAGAGCTTACACTCTAATGTCCCCCCCCCCACAGTCACACACTATTATACATTTATATAGCTCTGACATATACCGCAGTGCTGTACAGAAAACACTGAGCCAGTCACATCAGTCTCTGAACCAGAGGAGCTTACAATCTAATGTCTCCCCCCCACAGTCACACACTATTATACATTTATATAGGTCTGACATATACCGCAGTGCTGTACAGAGAACACTGAGCCAATCACATCAGTCTTTGTGCCAGAGGAGCTTACACTCTAATGTCTCCCCACAGTCACACACTATTACTATTATACATTTATATAGCTCTGACATATACCGCAGGGCTGTACAGAGAACACTGAGCCAATCACATCTCTCTGTGCCAGAGGAGCTTACACTCTAATGCCCCCCCCCCCCCACAGTCACACACTATTATACATTTATATAGCTCTGACATATACCGCAGTGCTGTACAGAGAACACTGAGCCAATCACATCAGTCTCTGCACCAGAGGAGCTTACTCTCTGATGTCCTCCCATAATCACACACTATTATACATTTATATAGCTCTGACATATACCGTAGTGCTGTACAGAGATCACTGAGCCAGTCACATCAGTCTCTGTACCAGAGGAGCTTACACTCTAATGTCCCCCCATAATCACACACTATTATTATACATTTATATAGCTCTGACATATACCGTAGTGCTGTACAGAGAACACTGAGCCTGTCACATCAGTCTCTGTACCAGAGGAGCTTACACTCTAATGTCCCTCCATTGTCACACAATATTATTATACATTTATATAGATCTAGAAAACACAGATAGAATATACAAATCCTTTGATGTTATCTTTTTTCTTCCTCTTGCAGAGTCACCCGGCACCGTGATATCCGGGCTCGGCATTACGGGAGCGCAGACAAGTTCCGGGTGGAGATATGGGAAGAGGGCGGAGGACGAGGAGTGGGAGGGAGGAAGGACATTCCTGCCACACTACATCCGACCAGACCCCAGTCCAGAGAGAGAGGAACCAGTGAATCGCCCAAGTGGCACCCACCTTCTCACGTCTTCTCAGTGCGCCATGGTAGGAGAAATACATTTGTATGGTTGGAATGAAGAAGAGGGAGCTCAGGTTATAACCCTGTGTATTTCTCTCCACAGGAGTCCCACGCCCGCTGTCCCCTGGCCTGTTTGGGCTGTACATTCTGGTGGGATTGGTATCTCTGGTGGTCCTGATGCTTCCATTACATGGAGACCCCCGGAGCTTCCTCCATGAGAACCTCCATGTGTCAGTCATCCAGAAACTTGTTGCTGCTTACGTGTTAGGTACGAACCTAATAATTCAGTCTCTACTGAGTCTTCTCTGTCTATGATCCTGTCTCTGTAGATTCCCCTCTACATAAGCCCATCTCTCTAGAAGAGCCTCCTCTCTATGATCCCTTCTCTCCAAAGCATCCTCTCTATGTTCCCTTTGTCTCCAGAGAAGACCCTCCTCTCTATTTCCTTGTCTCTCCAGAGCTTCCTATGATCTCATCCCCAAAGCCCCATCTCTAAGATTCCCTTCCCCAAAGCCCCATCTCTCCAGAGTCCCTTCTCTATGGTTCTCTCCAGAGCCTTGTCTCTGCAATTCCATCTCCCATGAGCTTCCTCTTTATGACTTCTCCAGAACCTTCTACTTATGATCCATTCCTTCAGAGTAGCAGTCTCCAAACTGTAGCCCGGGGCCGGATGCGGCCCTTGGGGCACTATTCTACCCACTGACACCAACAATGGGGCATAATTCCTGTCACTGATACCAACAATGGGGCACTGCTCCTCTCACTGACACCATCAAAAGGGTAGAATTCCTTCCATCAATACCAGCATTGGGACAGAGTTCCGTACATTGGCACCAACAGTGCGGCACTATTTCTGCCATTGACACCAACAATGGGACAGAATTTCTCTCATTGACACTAATGATGGGGCAGAATTTCTTTCATTGACACCAATGATGGGGCAGAATTCCTTCCATTGACACCAACAATTTGGAAGAATTCCTTCCATTGACACCAATGATGGGGCAGAATTCCTTCCATTAACACCAACAATGGGGCAGAATTCCTCCCATTGACACCAACAATGGGGCAGAATTCCTCCCATTAACACCAACAATGAGGCAGAATTCCTCCCATTGACACCCAACGATGGGGCATAATTCCTCCCATTGACACCAACCATGGGGCAGAATTCCTTACATTGACAACAACGATGGGGCAGAATTCCTCCCATTGACACCAACGATGGGGCAGAATTCCTCCCATTGACACCAACGATGGGGCAGAATTCCTCCCATTGACACCAACGATGGGGCAGAATTCTTCCCATTGACACCAACGATGGGGCAGAGTTCCTCCCATTGACACCAACGATGGGGCAGAATTCCTCCCATTGACACCAACGATGGGGCAGAATTCCTCCCATTGACACCCAACGATGGGGCAGAATTCCTCCCATTGACACCAACCATGGGGCAGAGTTCCTCCCATTGACACCAACGATGGGGCAGAATTCCTCCCATTGACACCAACGATGGGGCAGAGTTCCTCCCATTGACACCAAGGATGGGGCAGAATTCCTCCCATTGACACCAACGATGGGGCAGAGTTCCTCCCATTGACACCAACGATGGGGCAGAATTCCTCCCATTGACACCAACGATGGGGCAGAATTCCTCCCATTGACACCAATGATGGGGCATAATTCCTCCCATTGACACCAACGATGGGGCATAATTCCTCCCATTGACACCAACGATGGGGCAGAATTCCTTCCATTGACACCAACGATGGGGCAGAATTCCTCCCATTGACACCAAAGATGGGGCAGAATTCCTCCCATTGACACCAACGATGGGGCGGAATTCCTTCCATTGACACCAACGATGGGACAGAATTCCTCGCATTGACACCAACGATGGGGCATTGTTTACTCCCACTGGACCCCATGACATTTTCTACTCCCACTGGCCCTAGTCCGGTCCCCCCTAAAGTCTGAAGGACAGTAAACTGGCCCTTTGTGTAGAAAGTTTGGAGACCCCCGCTCCAGAGCCTCCTCTCCTTGATCCTGTCTCTCCAGATGCTCCTTCCCGCCTCTGATGATTTCTTGTTTATCCTTCTCAGGTCTCCTCACCATGGTGTTCCTACAAAGCTGACAAGATGGCGGACCAGAGATCCAGATTAAACGGGGACCGGCCTCAGAAAGCTGTTCACAAATTCCAGGGAGCACGCTTCCTACATGTGTGTTCATGTGTTTTATCAACAAGACTTTTATAACAACATGTGCATACATGTGTGAATGTATTATCTCACCTCAATATACCACGGTGTCATCGCTATAAATGAACATCTCAGAGCCATGTAACCCAAATAACGAGATGCCGGATCTGGTGTATGTTGGGGGTCTATTGGGATAACATAGTCTGTGTTCAGTCATTCCCATCTTCTCTCTATACATCCATGTAAATTGTCTATATGTACATTTGCTGTATATATGTCACCGTTACCGCCATAAACGTGGGTAATATCAACATTTTCCGGGTGGATTTTATATGTAGGATATTTGTAGGTTATGGTAAGCGATGCTAACATTCCAGGCCGTAAACGGCAGTATATGGTTATATCATTGCAATGCCTAATCTTCCACCTTCATTGTTGCTGGGTATTATGTGCCGGATCTGTATATATGAGGAATAGTGCCCCATCATTTGTATTGGTAGAAGGAATTGTGTTCCATTGGTGTCAGCAGTAGGAATAGTTCACCATCATTGGTATCAGTGGGAGGAATAGTGCCCCATCACTGGTGGCAGTGGGAGGAATAGTGTTCCATCATTGGAGTCCGTGAAAGGAATAATGACCCATCGATGTCAGTGGGAGGAATAGTGCCCCATCACTGGTGGCAGTGGGAGGAATAGTGCCCCATCACTGGTGGCAGTGGGAGGAATAGTGTTCCATCATTGGTATCAGTGAGAGGAATAGTGTCCCATCATTGGTATCAGTAGGGGGAATAGTGTCCCATCATTAATGGCAGTGGGAGGAATAGTGCCAAATCATGGGTGTCAGTAGAAGGAATAGTGTCCTGTCATTGGTGTCAGTGGAAGGTATAATGCCCCATGATTGTAGTCAGTGGGAGGAATAATGCCCATTTATGGGTGTCAGTAGGAGACATAGTGCCCCATCATTGGTGTCGGTGGGAGGAATAGTGTTCCATCATTGGTGTCAGTGGTAGGAATAGTGCCCCATCATTGGTGTACATGGCAGGAATAGTACCTTGTATCAGTGGAAGAAATAGTTCCGCCGAGGGCCAGATAAAGGTAAGCAAAGGGCCGCATCTAGCCCGCAGGCTGCAGTTTGGAGGCCAATGTTCTAAAGGGAGAATGCTTATTTTCTATGTAATGAGGGTCAAGTGGCCTTCTAAGGGGGGGGGGACACTTTCTTTCTATGTAATGAGATTAGAGTGGTCTTCTAAAATGGGGATACTTGCTTTCTACAGCCCCAAATCTAAAAAAAAGTTGGGACGCGGTGAAAAATCTACTCAAAAACAGAATGCAATGATTTGCGAATCCCATAAACCCATATCTTATTCACAATAGACAAAAGAAGACATCACATTTTTAAATTAAAAAAATGGACCATTTAAAGAAAAAAAATAAGGTCTCAAAAAAGCTGGGACAGGGCCTTGTTTAAAGTGGAGTTCCACCCAAAAGTGGAACTTCCACTCATCAGATTCCTCCCCCCCTCCGGTGACACAGTTGGCACCTTTCAGGGGGGAGGGGGGTACAGATACCTGTATATTACAGGTATCTGTACCCACTTCCGGCATAGATACCCGCAGAATCTACGGGTATTTACGCCACTTCCTGCTGCCTGCTGGGAAACACACGGGTCCCAGAGGCAGCAGGGACCATCCGTATTGCACTGCGCGACTCGCGCATGTGCAGTAGGGAACCGGGAAGTGAAGCCGCACGGCTTCACTTCCTGATTCCCTTACCGAAGATGGAGGCGGCAGCACCCGAGGACGGAGAGACGGTTCGACCTCGGGTGCCGACATCGCGGGCGCCCTGGACAGGTAAGTGTCCATGTTTTAAAAGTCAACAGCTGCACAATAAGTAGGTGCTGACTTTTAAAAAAAAAATTTTCGGCGGCGCTCCGCTTTAAGCACGGTGTAGCATCTCTTCTTAACAACAAACGTCTGGGAACTGAGGAGACCAATTGCTGGAGTTTCGGGTGGAATGTTGTTTGCCTTATATAAGATTCTAACTGCTCAACAGTCCCGGGTTTTCTTTGTCATATTTTTTTTTCAAGATGCACCAATAAGCCATGCTGGTGTTATAGATAGTGTATGCGGTTTAGCATTGTCCTGCTGAAATATGCAAGGCCTTCCCTAAATGGGAAGGCCTGGATGGGAGCATATGCTGCTGTAAAACCTTGATTTACTGTATCTTTCAGCATTGATGGTGTCTTTCCAGATGTGCAGGCAATCCATTCCATAGGCACTAATGCACCCCCATACCATCAGAGATGCCGGCTTTTGAACTGAGTCCTGATAACAAGTCAGAAGGTCCCTCTTCTTTTTAGTCCAGAGGAAGCGGTGCCCCTGGTTGCCAAAAAGAATGTCACGTTTCGATTTGTCTGACCACAGAACAGTTTTCCACTTTGCTACAGACCATTTTAAATGAACGTTGGCCCAGAGAAGACGGCAGCATTTCTGGATCATGTTCAGATATGGCTTTTTCATTGCATGATAGAGCTTTACCTAGAACAGAATCAGGTTTTGTGCCGCGTACACATGAGCGGACTTTTCGACCGGACTGGTCCGACGGACCGAATCCGGTGGACAATGTGACCGTGTGTGGGCTTCTTCGGACCTGCAGCGGACTTTTTCGGTCTGACGGACTTTAGATTTGGAACATGTTTCAAATTTGTCCGACGGACTCGAGTCCGGTCGAAAAATCCTCTCGTCTGTATGCTAGTCCGACGGACAAAAACCGACGCTAGCGCAGCTATTGGCTACTGGCTATCAACTTCCTTATTTTAGTCCGGTGTACGTCATCACGTACAAATCTGTTGGACTTTGGTGTGATCGTGTGTAGGCAAGTCTGTTTGTTAAAAAGTCTGTCGAAAGTCCATCGTAACTCTCGAAAGTCCGTCGGAAAGACCGTTGGACCTTTGATGCCGAAAAGTCCGCCCGTTTGTACAGGGCATTACAGAATCATGCCTGTTTTTAATAGGCATGTGCACTGCCGAAAAATTCATTCGTTTTCGTTTCATTTTTTTCATAAATTTGGAAATGAGAAAATACAAAAGTTCTGAATACTAAAATTCGGAAATTAGAAAATACGGAATTGGAAAATAAGAAAGAAAATTTGAACCTAACTATTAAATTATAGATATTGGAATTTCCTTTCAAATTTGGCCATTAGTGAACGTAACGAATACAAATTTATCCGAAGTTACGAATTATCCGAAATGACGAATGCTGCATCTAAACAAATGGAACTGAACAAATTAATAATAAATAATAATGATAATAAAACGTAATTTGTTACATTCCATCCGTTTAGATGCGGCATATGTTATTTTGCATAATTCGGAACTTCGGATAAATTCGTATTCGTTACGTTCACTAACAGCCAAATTTGAAAGAAAATTCCAATATCTATAATTTAATAGTTTAGTAATAGTTAAGTTGTTAATATTTTGGATTTTTGTTCTTATTTTCGGATTTTTGTTCTTGTTTTTCGGATTTCATTCTTTTGAATTTTTGGATTTTCACTCTTATTTTCAGATTTTTGCATTTCCGAAATTTCCAATTTTCGAATATTCGGAAAAATTTGTTAAACAGGTTTTTGTTCATTTGAATATTTCTGAATTAACAAATTTGTTGAAATTTGTTAAAAAACTGATTTGGAACAAAACAAATTACATTTCATATTCGACAATTTTTAGACACAGGTTTTCACAGATTGGTGAACTTCTGCCCATCTTTACTTCTGAGACACGCTGACTCTCTAAGATGCATTTTTTATAGCCAATCATGTTACTGACCTCACTCATCTTAGGGATACCTCCGAGAGTCGTATGGACATACAGATATCACACTCTCAACATGTTTCGCGGTTGCCCACTTCTTCAGGAGAGGAAACACAAACAAGTAGAGGAAAGGACCATACACAAAGAATAATGATTAAAAAAAAATGAATACATACAAGAAGAAAAAGGAAAAAAATCTTTTTCACATTATCATTGCATAAATATAAATACTAAAGACATTGAAAAAAAAGACAATTACCGAAATTAGTTGCCAAATCTTCTTCCAGTTCTTCATTGTTAGTACCACTTACTTTGCCAGCCTTTGTTGCCCTGTCCCAACTTTTTGAAACATGTTGCTGCCATCAATTTCAAAATTACCCTATTTATTTATTTTTTATTAACTTTCAATATTTTTATTATGAAAGCAACAAGACAATGTCTTATAAAATACAATCAATGAACAATAATGCAAACAGAAGCTAAACTGAGCATCTATTTCTTTAACCGCTTCAGCCCCGGAAGATTTGGCTGCTCAATGACCAGGCCATTTTTTTTGCGATTTGGCACTGCGTCCCTTTAACTGACAATTGCGCGGTTGTGCGACGCTGTACCCAAACAAAATTGACGTCCTTTTTTTCCTACAAATAGAGCTTTCTTTTGGTGGTATTTGATTGCCTCTGCCGTTTTTATTGTTTGCGCTATAAACAAAAGAAGAGCGACATTTTTTGAAAAAATACACAATGGGGGTTATTTACTAAAGGCAAATCCACTTTGCACTGAAAATGCACTTGGAAGTGCAGTCGCTGTAGATCCGAGGGGGACATGCAAGGAAAATAAAAAACAGCATTTTAACTTGCACATGATTGGATGATAAAATCAGCAGAGCTTCCCCTCATTTTAGATCTTCCCCTCAGATCTACAGCGACTGTACTTCCAAACGGACTTGCAGTGCACTTGTAGTGCAACGTGGATTTGCCTTTAGTAAATAACCCCCAATATCTTTTACTTTTTGCTTTAACAACTATCCCACATTTTTTATCAAAAAAACAATTTTTTTTGGTAAAAAATAAGCGTATATTGATTGGTTTGCTCAACAGTTATTCAAAATAGGGGATAGACTTATGGCATTTTTACTATTATTATTATTTTTTTACTAGTAATTGCGGCGATCTGCGATTTTTATCAGGACTGCGACATTATGGCGGACACATCGGACACTTTTGACACATTTTTGAAACCACTGACAATTATACAGCGATCAGTTCTATAAAAATGAACTGACTACTGTGTAAATGTCACTGGCAGGGAAGGGGTTGACACTAGGGGGCGATCAAGGGGTTAACTGTGTTCCTTATGTGTGTTCTAACTGTGGGGGGGATGGAACTGTCTAGGAGGAGAGAGAAATCGGTGTTCATACGTAGTATGAACACACGATCAGTCTCCTCTCCCCTGAAAGAACCGAGATCTGTGTGTTTGCACACACAGATCCCGGTTCTCACTTTGTCACAAGCGATCGCGAGAGCCCGGCGGTCATCACGCCCGCCGGGCACTCGCATCGGGGTCAGGCACACGCGTGCGCCCCTAGTGGCCAAAAGGCGAAGCGACGCAAGGCAACATCGTTTCGCCCAGCCGTGCCATTCTGCCGCACTGAAACTGCGCCGGCTGGTCGGCAAGCGGTTAAACATTTTAATGGTATCTATAGAAAAAACAGTGCAGCGCTGGATATATATCTCAAATGAAGAATGTGTTAAATCAATATATCGATACAAAAAAAATATTGACAACAATGAGTGACAACTAATAAAATTATATCAACCAGTATACGGTTAATCAAGCATGCTGGATTGTATAACAGTGAAGGACAATAAATATATACGGGTGAAGGTAAAAAAATTAAAGCCCCAAAAAATTAAAATCTCAAAAAACAATGCTGCTCCAATATGGAATCCTGGATCTATATTCCACCGTAGGTGCTGCCCACCACCTAGTGAATAGTATTGGAGGCTTACCAGCCTGCGACCGCCCTTATTCAGGGGGCTCAAAACAGGCTCAGTAGAGATATGTAGACCTCAGAAAGTGTCCCGCAGGGAGCTCTCTGGATGTTCCTCCAGCTTCCTTACAGGAAGGCTATCCAGCGACACCAAGGTACTATCCAAAGGATGCTAACCCGGGAGCGCTCCTCATATAGCAATCAAGGTTTTGTCTCCAGCGGAATCCAGCAAGGGTTATCCATAAGTACCAAGAAGAAAAGAAGACTCCAATAGTGCAGGGAGACTATGTTGGTTTATTTAAAATACAATACAAAGCAAATAAAATTTCTGGCAGCGATGCGTGCTTATGTTGTAACCCTACGGCCGTTTCGTCACAACTGATGTCATCAGGGGTATGCAACCGCGCACGCGCATGCGCCTTATAAAGCTCAACGGTGCGCCGAGAGACGCCGCCATTGGCTAAAGAGAAGCTAAGCTAGAAAACTAATTGGTCAACAATATACTTCATGATTAACACATGAAGCAGGGGCCTGTTTGATTGACATACATAGTACTTTTTTTTTTTTTTTTTTACTACCGGTAGAGCAAACAAAGCAATACCCTTATAAGGCTACAGCGATATCAATGGGAACAATGCCATCTTGTGGCTAGTTAATAGAATACACTAAATACACAGCATTTAAAATGAGTGTTAACCAGAAAGAAAACTCTATAGATAGCGTAATAGTTGACATAAAAACCTTACAATGAATGTAAACAAGAAATAATTAGTATCAAAAACCCTTCACTCCCACGGAGATTATTAAAGTACTGTGCAAAAAATGCACAAGTACCTAAATGTGATAAAGATGATAGTAGCAAACAATCCCTAATGAATATATGTGCAAGAAAGACATAAAAAAGTAAATAATCATAAAAAAGTAAATGATCATAAAAAATCATGGGATGGCCAAGACAAATGTAGTAATGTAAAAATGTATATATTATTGAAATGAACACTATATGTCTTAACCGAGGGGGACATCAACTGTTGTTAATAAAACAATTGATGTCCCACTCAATGTTCAAGCCACTGGGGGCATGGCAACCAAGTTTATAGATCCAGTTCGTTTCGGATCTAGAAATGGTTCTTTTGCCAATACTGCCACGCCAATGGGGAACATATTTTTCTATGCCTATAAAGATGGTACCCTTAGGGTCCCTGTTGTGCGTGTCTAGAGACACTATGCTTGTCAAAGCCTTGTCTTATAATGGTGATATGCTCACCCAACCTGACGTGCCATTTCCTAATGGTTCATCCCACATATTCCAACCCGCATGGGCACCTAAGGAGGTACACAACCCATTTTGTGGTATATGTGATAAGGGACTTGATAGAATATGTGACACCTGTACCACTTGATGTGAACTCGGTCAATCTCCTCTCCTGTAACGCCTTTATCCTGCAGACGCTACACCTCCAGCAGGGAAAAAAAACCTTTTAGGTTACCAAAAAAAGTTAAACGTGTATCTATTGTGAATGGAATATGGGTTTATGAGACTTGCAGTTTTTTATGTAGATTGTACACAGCATCCCGACTTTTTTGGAATTTGTGTTGTATGTAATGAAGGTCCTGCTATCTTCTAAAGGTGAGACGAATTGTTTCTGTGTAATGAGGATAATGAGGGTCTTCTACAGGAGGGGACACTTGCTTCTTTGTAAAAGTGGACGTTCGGGATTATTGTCAAGATTAGGTGTAGGAATCATGATTATTTGACATAAATTTAATGTGAGCAAGAGGTTTGGTTTTTGAGTTGCCCGTCTTTACAACCAAATATAGTCCAATGGAAGTTTAATGTACTGGCAGAACTATTATGTTAATGGTTGGGGGGGACATCATTGTTACTAGGGACACCTATTCTGGTCTGAACAATCTACGAGGAGATTTTTACCCATTTTTGGGGGAGATTTCCACTCACTTCCTGTTGTATGTACAGGACAAGAAGAAGGGAATCTTCCAAAGTTCTAAATCTGACGTCCACCCTTCCCTTCAGTCTTGCACAGTTGTTGCAGGCTCCTCTCCTTGAGGCTCGGTTCACACCATCCCAGCAGGGGGTCCGGTGCGTCCTGGTTCACCGTTTCAGGTCTGACTTCAGCCCAAATCTTTGGCTGAATTCGGACCTGAAACAGACCAAAAGACGCACAGGGCCCAGTATCATCTAGCCATTTCCTCCCCAGCATGACTGTCTCTTTCCTTCATTGGGTTTCAGTCTTGGAGGCTCAGCATCACACGTGGGCATTACCTGTGTCAGCCTACATACAAAGGAATGATATGTATAAATTCAGCGCTGACTGATCAGCGGACACAAAAAAATAAATGCAAGCAAGCACTAAGGCTAATTCAAATAATACCTCAAAGACATAAATAATAAAAAGTAGTGCTGCGCAAATAAAATGTCCTTAAATCAACATAAATAGAATGTGATGACAAGATTGGAAGACAGGAACCACCAGTGAACGATTCAAGCTGTCAAAAATATCTGAGTGGTGACTAAGATCCCTCCCCCGCCCCACGCTGATGAAGTCCCGCCCATAGGACGTAACGCGTACGGGGGTTAGGAGCGCATGACTTCACCCGCGGCCATCGGCTGATTCGATCACAAGCTTTCTAGCCGGCACTCGGATCTGAGTGCCGATTCCTGTGAGTGCAAAATTTTATCATTTTTTCTTTACATAATAAATTGGCTACGGAGAGCACTATGTTGTTTGCCTTTCTATTTCATATGCAACATCCGTTTTTATGCTGAATGCTGATATGGGAAGGAGATACCATCATCACTAGGATCGATCTATTCAGGATTTGCTGTTTATGCTGTATGGCCTGTCTCAGGTTGAGTGTCTAAGGTGAGGGGCCATCCATGTCCGGTGGAGGGATCTTAGTCACCACTCAGATATTTTTGACAGCTTGAATCGTTCACTGGTGGTTCCTGTCTTCCAATCTTGTCATCACATTCTATTTATGTTGATTTAAGGACATTTTATTTGCGCAGCACTACTTTTTATTATTTATACATACAAAGGAAGTCTGCCTAGGAACTCCCACAACTCAAGAACTGACATCCACTCATAAAGACATTGTCATATTTGCATTAGTCCCGCCAAGAGCCGGCCACTGCTTGGACCAGGACAGTCAACACTCATTCTTTCCATTGGAGCTTATACTCTGAAGCAGCTCTCCTTATGGTTGAATGGGAGTGCAAAGCACGAGTGGGCCCAGCTTGGAACCTTTTAAAAAGCAGCTGTAGATCCTTATGGTGATATCTCGCAGGATCTTTCACTGGATGAAGGGTCTGGGTCCTCAGGCCTAGATCCCTTCCTTCTCTGAACCACGGTGTCACTCTTCGGGAGAGCCCATCACCTAGTACTCATTGGTTGGCATCGGTTGACCACAAGGAGAGGGGTCCTCCAGGCCTTTTGGCCAGGTGGAGCAGATTCAAACCATGCCCCTGTCAGGAGCCTTGTGCTTTGGGGGGTTCAGGGTAAAGCCCTACTTCTTCAGGGGGTGGACACGAGACACACCCTTAGGTGCACTTTCTTTGTACACTTATGGGTTTTTTCATTTTTGTCCACCACCACAGATAATAAAAAAAAGGGACAGGTGGGTATAAACCTGGGAGGGGGGAGGCTACTACATATGTGTAACCACTTACCTAGTTTCCTAAATCCCCGGTGTAGACGTGAGTCCTGTCACTCCCAGGTCCGTTTACGGTGTCCTCCTTTCTCAGCTGGCTTTTCATTTATTTTCTATTTGAGCATAGTAGCCGATGTGTTGCTCACGCATGAATGGGTTAATTTAATCCGAATGGTTTTAGGCCTCCCGACTATTACGCAATCAGAAAATATTTAACCTGGACAAATATTTGGTGATGTGTGTCATCTCATGGGGCATTTATGGGCAGGGTGAAAGCTGATAGTGAGGTGGGGAGGAGGGGTAGAGAATGAGCTAAGCATGGATAAGTGGAGACAGCTGATTAAAGAGCATTAGAAGAAACAGTTGTCATGATTTACTAAAACCGGAGAGTGAAAAATCTGGTGCAGCTCTGCATAGAAACCAATCAGCTTCTAGTTTTTTTTTTTTTTTTCAAAGCTTAACCGCTTGCTATCCGCGCTATAGCTGAATGACGGCTACAGCGCGGACCTGCATTCCCGGGAGGCCGTCATATGACGGCCTCCCCTGTGCACGTGCCCTGCGCGCGCCCTGCAGGGCGCGCGTGGAGCGCGCTGTGATCACCGAGTCACTGAGACTCAGGTGATCACCGATCTGTGTAAGGGGCCGGTCCCGGCCCCTTACCATGTGATCAGCTGTCAGCCAATGACAGCTGATCACATGATCAAAACAAAAGCTCTGTGATCGTTTTTTTTTTTCTCCTCGCGCTGACAGTGCGAGGAGAGAAAAAAGCCGATCACCGGCTCAGCTGCAAGGGACATCGGTCCCAAAGAGGAGGAGGCAATAATGCCTCAATTGTGCCTTATAATTATGCCACCAGTACCCCCTGCCAGTGCACCCAGACATTGAAACATCACAGTGCCCACAGTGCCCACCAGTGCCACGTATCAATGCCCATAAGTGCCACCTATCAATGCCTACAGGTGCCACCTATCAATGCCCACCATTGCCACCTAACAATGCCCACCAGTGATGCCAATCAGTGCCACCTAGCAGTGTACAAGATCAGTGCCCATTATTGCCACCAATCAGTGCCCATCACTGCCACCCATCAGTGCCCATCACTGCCACCTATCAGTGCCCATTGGTGCCGCCTCATCAGCGTACATCAATGAAGGAGAAAAATTACCCTTTTAAAAAATTTTATAACAAAATATAAAAAAAAAAAAATTTTTTTTTTTAAAAATTCGGTCTTTTTAAATTTTTTTAACAAAAAATAAAAATCGCAGAGGTGATCAAATACCACCAAAAGAAAGCTCTATTTGTGGGGAAAAAATGATAAAAATTTCATTTGGGTACAGTGTTGTATGACCGCACAATTGTCATTCAAAGTGCGTCAGCGCTGAAAGCTGAAAATTGGTCTGGATAGGAGGGGGGTTTAAGTGCCCGGTAAGCAAGTGGTTAACCACTTCAACCCCCCGGAAAGGCTTTACCCCCCTTCCTGATCAGGCCATTTTTTGCGATTTTTTTTTTCTTACTTCAACTGACAATTGCGCGGTTGTGCCCAAATAAAATTGATGTCCTTTCTTTCCCACAAATAGAACTTTCTTTTGGTGCTATTTGATCACCTCTGCGGTTTTTATTTTTTGCGCTATAAACAAAAGAAAACCGTTTTTGGGGGAAAAAAACACAATATTTTTTACTTTCTGCTATAAAACATACAAAATACAATTTAAAAAAAAAATCTAATTTCTTCATAAATTTAGGCCAATGTGTATTCTGCTATATATTTTTTGAAAAAAAAAAACAAAACTCAATAAGCGTATATTGATTGGTGTGCGTCTACAAAATAGGGGAAAAAATTATGGCATTTTAAAATTTTTTTTTTTTTACTAGTAATGGTGGTAATCAGCGATTTTTAGCAGAGCTGCGACATTGTGGCAGACAGATCGGACAGTCTACAAAATAGGGGAAAGATTTATGGCATTTTTTTTTACTAGTAATGGCAGTAATCAGCGATTTTTAGCGGGGCTGCGACATTGCGGCGGACAGATCGGACACCTAGCTGACATGTTTGGGAACCAGTGACATTATTACAGTGATCAGTGCTAAAAATATGCACTGTCACTGTACTAATGACACTGGCTGGGAAGGGGTTAACATCAGGGGAGATCAAAGGGGGTTAAATGTGTTACCTCACTGTGTTTCTAACTGTATGGGGGGGATGGGCTGCCTAGGATAACACACAGATCGCAGGAAGACAAGATCTCAGTGTCATCCCGTCAGAACGGAGATCTGCCTTGTTTATTTCGGCAGATCCCCGTTCTGTCTCTGCGGGGGAACCATCGCTGCGGGGACCCGCTGATTGGCTCCCCCCACTGGCCAATTGGCGGCGCGCATGCGCCCACGGAGCCTCGTGCACGACCCGACATACACCTACGGCGATTAGCGCCGCTAAACCAACCTGCCGCAGTATAACTGCCGCGGTTGGACGGCAAGAGGTTAAACGCTTGCCGACCGCCCCACGTAAGAGCAGAGCGGCTCTCCTGCGCTGGATCACGTATCTTAGTACCTAGTAATGTGATCCAGCATTTCAGGGTAGGGAGCGCGTGCCGGCTGTGTTGTGATTAGTCACAGCACAAGCCGATCAGCGGGTGCCGGCCAATGATTGACTGCCGGCACCCGCTGATCGGCAAGGAGGATGACAGGACAGAGCTCTGTGAATGTAAACAATACAAAGCTCTGTCCTGTCAGCGAGGATTTGCCGGTTTTTGTTTCCCGAATAAAAACTGGCACCTCCCCTGGTAGAAGCAGAACACGGTGAATGCGCCAAGCATTGTTAGGCACGCAGTTAACCCTTTGATCGCCTTAGCTGTTTAACCCCTTCCCAGCCAGTGGCATTTGTATAGTGATATATCATGAAAAACCACATATGCGAGAGTCAGGGGAGCTGCACACCCCATAAAAGACTGAAAACATGGAAAGATTCCCCACATGGCTTTTTAGCAGCAAGAATAGACAAATATCCATTGTAAAAAAATTGATTATTTTATTTAGTAGAAAAAAAATTAAATTGTACAAAGTTTAAAATATGAGCTCTGGTTAATACACATAAGGCGGGGTAGCCAAAATTGAAGGTGACATTATACATCAAAGGGGCAATGTGTCACAAGTTACATTACACCATAGAATGCATGAGAATACCCTGATGCATTTCGACCCCTACATTCGTGGTCTTCGTCAGGGGGATTTTAGCATTCTAGAAGACATATCATGGAAAAACACATATTCGAGTCAGGGGAGCTGCATACCCCAAAAGACTGAAAACATGGAAAGATTCCCCACGGGGCTTTTTAGCAGCAAGAATAGACAAATATCTATTGTAAAAAAATGGATTATTTTATTTAGTAGAAAAAAAATTAAATTGTACAAAGAGTTTAAAATATGAGCTCTGGTTAATACACATAATGCAGGGTAGCCAAAATTGATGGTGACATTATACATCATAGGGGCAATGTGTTACAAGTTACATTACACCATAGGATGCATGGGAATACCCCGACGCATTTCGACCCCTACATTCGTGGTCTTCTTCAGGGGGGTTTTAGCATTCTAGAAGATATATCAAAGAAAGGTTTTTACCATTTTAACATTTTGACATTTACAGCAAGAGTAGAAGACTACTTCATTTATATTATCATGTATAAAACATACATTGCTTTATATATATGATGGTATATTTACCCCTCAAGTAGTGGACCTCGCATAACCAGAGACTTAAAAATGGTTGTACTCAAGTGATCCAGGACCTCCGCATTATGTGTATTAACCAGAGTTCATATTTTTAACTTTGTACAATTTAATTTTTTCTACCAAATAAAATAATCAATTTTTTTACAATAGATATTTGTCTATTCTTGCTGCTAAAAAGCCCCGTGGGCAATCTTTCCATGTTATTAGTACAGTGACAGTGCATATATTTTTAGCACTGATCACTGTATTAGTGTCACTGGTTCCCACAAAGTGTCAGATTGCCCACCCTACTATCACAGTCCCACTAGAAGTATAAAAATATTAAATTCCAGTATATATGTCATCATTTGTAGATGATATAACGTTCAATATACAGTGGAACCTTGGTTTACGAGTAACGCGGTTACCGAGCGTTTTGAAAGACGAGCAACTTTTTTTTTTTTAATTCTGACTTGGTTTGCGAGTGCTGTCTCACAAAACGGGCGCCGGTGACACTCGGAACGGTTCGGAAGCCGTTCGGAAATACTCGGAAACACTCCGTTCCCAAGTGTTTCCGAGCCTTTCCAAGGCTTTCCGAGTTTAGCCGAGCTGTCCCCGAGTATTTCTGAGGCTCTCCGGTGCCCCCCACCTCTGGCCACATGCGTAGAAGTCAATGCGGAACGAATTATCTTCGTTTCCATTGACTTCTATGGGGAAACTCTCTTTGATATGCGAGTGCTTTGGATTACAAGCATTCTCCTGGAACGGATTATGCTCGCAATCCAAGGTTCCACTGTATTCTTATTGGGCCTAAATGTATGAAGTTAGCGCAAAAAAAAATAAAAAACCCAGTGGTGTTCAAATACCAACAAAAGAAAGCTCTATTTGTTGGAAAAGAATGATACAAATTTAATTTGTGTACAGAGTTGCATGACTACGCAATTGTCAGTTAAATAACGCAGTGCTGAATAGCAAAAAAAAGGCCTGATCATGAAAAGGCGGGTAAATCTTCCGGAGATTAGTTGGTTCATTGAACAAGTTGATGTTAGAAGCACAGCTGCACCACATTCTGCACTCTCCCGTTTTTAGCAAATCTCCCCACTATATGGACAACAGACCACGTAGACACCTAACAAATGGCCAAAAGTGTGAGGGCCCCCCTGCAAATGATTCAGTGATGGGTCCTGCTAATACTCCATCATACAAAGACATTGTAGACAATTGTGCTCTTCCAACCTTGTGGTAACAGTTTGGGGAAACCATTTTCTGTTCCAGCATGTCTGTACCCCTGTGTACAAAGTCAGTTCCATTAAGAGACATGGTGTGACCATTTTGGTGTAAAGGGACTTGAGTGTCCTGCACAGAGCCCTGAACTCAGCACCTTTGGGAGCCCTGAACTCAGCACCTTCAGTCCCAAGTTTTTTATTTATTTCAGATTCTTTTATAGCGCTGTCAATTTACACAGCACTTTACACATATATTGTACATTCACATCAGTCCCTACCCTCAAAGAGCTTACAGTACAATCTAAGGTCTCTAACTCACATTCATACATACACGTACTATGGCCAATTTCGGCAAGAGCCAATTAACCTACCAGTATGTCTTTGGAGTGTGTGAGGAAACCCACGCAGGCACAGGGAGAAGATGCAAACTCCAGGCAAGTAGTGCCGTGGTTGGGATTAAAACCTACAACACTAGTGCTGCTAGGGGGGGAATTGGAACCCCTTTTGTAAGCCAGGTCTTCTCATCCAACATATGAGTTTGCAAATGGGCAAACATTCCCATATACACACTCTAAAAATCTGGTGGCAATCCTTCCTAGAAGAGTGGAAGATGTTAGATGAGGCCAACTCTATATAATTGGCCATGGTTTTGGAATGGGATGTCCAAAAAACTGATATATAGGTGTGATGGTCAGGGGCCCACAGACTTTTAGACCATATAGCGTAGAGTTGCAAGAGAAGCCCCTGAAATGGTTGGGTCTGAGAATCACATGTGCTGTACATACTGTAGCTGGTTAGAGCTGAGGGTCACAAGGCTGAGCATCTGGTTGGGTCTGAGAATTACTTGTGCCGTACAGCACAGAGCTCTCCAGGTCCTCCTCTATAGCTCCAGGATCAACTTTCAACAGTTATCTATGACTTGCTGAGTGTCATGATACTTGTTGTCTGAACTTTTATTGAGCACTGGAAGCACAGACATCTCCAAGTTCCTCCTCTGCACTTCCCGGACCACCTTCCAACGGTTAGATGTAACGCGGTCAGTGCTCGGTCATGGCACATGTGGTGAAGATGGACTTCTCGTCCATGAAAGAACCACAGGTGGTTGTCGAACGATCTCAGAGGTGCACAATGGGTTTGTTAGTTTCAGTTGAACAGTTTGAGGAAAAGGAAGTGAGGGGAAATCGCTCTAACAGCGATACAAACACTACTAGGGTCTGTGTTGGTGGAATTTGGGCTTGTATCTATGACATCAGTTCAGTTTGAGACACCTCTGAGATCATTCAGACTATAGACAGGTGCACCTGCATTCGACCTGCTTCAAGCAGGTTTTGCATTTCCATAGACTTCTATAGGGATGCTAAAACCACTGACATGGGCCCCGAAAGTGCATCTACAAGGAAATCATATCCCCCCCCCCCCCCCCCCCAAGTTTTGAATAAGATAGAAAACAACTAGAACATTCTTCAAGTTTTGAGGGCCAAAACATACCCCTGCAATGTGATGAGTTGCGATAATACGCATGGTACTTTTTTTTTTTAGGCATGTGCAATTCGTTTCGTTCCGAATACGTTTAACGAATTTCGACAAATTCGTTAATTCGGGAATATCCGAATTAACGAAAACCCGTTTAACGAATTTTTTAAGAATATTCGTAAATTCGATAAAATTGGACATTCGTAAATTAGTGAATTTGTAAATTTGTAAAATTGTAAAATTGTAAAATTTGAACATTTACTAATTTTCAAATTTTCAAATTTACAAATTTTCAAATTTACAAATTTGTAAATTTGAAAATTCGGAAATCTGAAATAATAGTTAACTGATAATAACTTAACTATTACTAGTAACGTTTAAATTATAGGTATTGTAATTTTCTTTCAAATTTGGCTGTTAGTGAACGTAACACAAACAAAATTTATCCGAAGTTATGAATGATCCGAAAAAACAAATGCCGTATCCAAACAAATGAAACGTAATGAATTAATAATAATAAATAACCATAAATATAATAACAATGTTTTATTATTATTATTTATTATTAATTTGTTCCGTTCCATTCGTTTAGATGCAGCATTCGTTTTGGATAATTCGTAACTTCGGATAAATTCGTATTTGTTACGTTCACTTACAGCCAAATTTGAAAGAAAATTACAATACCTAGAATTTAATAGTTAGTTACTATTTCAGATTTTTGAATTTTCGGGTTTTTGGATTTTCAAACTTCGAATTTACAATATTCCGAATTTTCTAATTTACAAATGTACGATTTTACGAATGTACGAATGTAAACATGTATGAATGTACGAATGAACAAATGTACCAATGAACGAATGTTCGAATGTACGAATGAATGCATTTACGAATTTACGAATGAACGAATTTACGAATCGCGATCATAACGAATGACCCGAAAAACAAAAAAATAATAAACTACTGAAACGAAAAAACGAAAATGAACGAATTTTTTGGCTGTGCACATGTCTACTTTTTTTCTTCAGGTTGTGGTGCCATTGATTCTGTAAAGCTCTAAGGAAATGCAGTTCTGTCACAACATGCATTGCAGTGCACCCCAAAACACAGTGTGGCAATGCCGGCCGTTTGGGGGCTCTGCATCAATGTATGCCACTTTCTTGGTCTCTTCTTGAGCGTTGGCAGACTGTTCAAAATTTAGAAATTTAAAGGCAAACAGATCTGAATAGGCCCCTACTGCTGTCCGTGTCATAGTTGAGGAGATCGATCCACTCTGTCCTGGGGACCCTTGTTACAGAGACAGGAAGGAAGACAAAATATACAATTTTCAGTGGTCACCAGAACAGGGATAGAAGAGAATTTTCCAAAAAGGGACACTTCTTCCAGAAACAAGGGGATATTTTTATTTACTTACTGTTGAGTCTACAGCGGGGGTCTTCAAGCATTCTAAACAAAAGGCCAGTTTACTGTCCTCCAGACTTTTAAGGGGGGCCAGACTGTGGTCAGTGAGAGTAAAAAATGTCCAGGCATAAATGGGAGGGAACAATGCCCCATCTTTGGTGTCAGTGGGAAGAATAGTGCCCCATCATTGGTGTTATTGGAAACAATTGTGCCCCTTTGTTGGAGACAGTAGGAGGAATAATGCCCCATTGTTGGTGTCAGGGGATGGAATGGTGCCCCATCGTTGGTGGCAGTGGGAGGAATAGTGCCACATCGTTGGTATCATTGGGAATAATTGTGCCTCTTTGTTGAAGTTAGTGGGAGTAATTAGGCCCCATTGTTTGTGTCAGTGGATGGAATGGTGCCCCATTGGTGGTGACAGTGGAAGTAATAGTACCACATCATTGGTGGCAGTGGGAGGAATAGTGCCCCATCATTGGGATCATTGGAAACAATTGTGCTCCTTTGTTGGAGTCAATAGAAGGAATGCCCCATTGTTGGTGTCAGTAGGAGGAATAATGCCCCATTGTTGGTGTCAGTAGGAGGAATAATGCCCCATTGTTGGTGTCAGTAGGAGGAATAATGCCACATTGTTGGTGTCAGTAGGAGGAATAATGCCCCATTGTTGGTGTCAGTAGGAGGAATAATGCCACATTGTTGGTGTCAGTAGGAGGAATAATGCCCCATTGTTGGTGTCAGTGGATGGAATGGTGCCCTATCTTTGGTGGCATTGGAAGGAATAGTGCCACATCGTTGGTATTGTGAATAATTGTGCCTCTTTGTTGGAGTTAGTGGGAGTAATTATGCCCCATTGTTGGTGTCAGTGGATGGAATAGTGCCCCTTCCTTGGTGTCAGTGGGAGGAATAGTGTCCCATCGTTGGGATCATTGCAAACAATTGTGCCCCTTTGTTGGAGTCAATAGGAGGAATGCCCCCTTGTTGGTGGCAGTGGGAGGAATAGTGCCGCATCGTAGGGATCATTGGGAAAAACTGTGCCTCTTTGTTGGAGTTAGCGGGAGTAATTATGCCCCATTGTTGGTGTCAATGGATGGAATAGTGCCCCTTCACTGGTGTCAGTGGGAGGAATAGTGTCTCATCATTGGAAACAATTGTGCCCCTTTGTTGGAGTCAATAGGAGGAATGCCCCCTTGTTGGTGCCAGTGGGAGGAATAGTGCCCCTTCGTTGGGATCATTGGGAAAAACTGTGCCTCTTTGTTGGAGTTAGCTGGAGTAATTATGCCCCATTGTTGGTGTCAATGGATGGAATAGTGCCCCGAGGGCTGGATAAAAGAAAGCAAAGGGCCAATTTGGAGGCCACTGATCTACAGTATGGGAAGAGGAACCTCCCCAACCAAGTTCTTCTTCATTGATTTAAAAAAAAAAAATAGACCAGCCAAGTATGCAAAGTGACCACCTATTAGTGACATAGCACAGACTTCATTTTACAAGCTTCAGAGATGGATAATAAATCTTTCTCAACCTTCCCAGCTTGCACTCCACAATAATATGACAATATTCTCCGCATACACGATGGACATGATAGGAGGACCAATGTGTATGCTGAATACTTGTAGTAAGGTCAAAGGTCCATATTCCTCAAATACAAGCATAACTACATCCTGATAACATCAGTTTTTATGCAATCGTTTGCCAGTTTCGGTGAGTTGCAACAGTCACCCACTAACAGCACACTTCTTATCAATTGGTGGATTCGTCTGTTATTCTTCATCATTGTGTACAAAAGATAACTTTGTCCGTGTTGATCTGAACTTTAAGCCCAACTCAAGGCAGGAGAAAAATAAATTATATATATATATATATATACATACATACATACAGCTGGTAAAATAAAGTATTGAACACAACGCCATTTTCCTGGGTAACTATATTTCTAAAGGTGCTATTGACATGAAATTTTCATCACATGTCAGTAACAACCCATGTAGTCCATACATACAAAGCCACCAAAACAGATACGTTCAGAAATGAAGTTATGCGTAATAAAATTTAATGACACAGGGAAAAAAGTACTGAACACATGAAGAAAAGGAGGTGCAAAAAGGCATGGAAAGCCAAGACACCAGCTGAAATCGATCAGTAATTAGAAAGCAATCCCGCCCCTTGTCAGTGCAAGTTAATATCAGCTGGTTCAGTCTCAACTTGATGGCCCATAAAAAGGTGTCTCATTACCAAGAAACATGTCATGATGGGTAAAAGCAAAGAGCTCTCGCAAGACCTTCGCAACCTTATTGCTGCAAAACATACTGATGGCATTGGTTACAGAAAGATTTCTAAACTTCTGAATGTTCCAGTGAGCACTGTTGGGGCCATAATAATTCGGACGTAGAAAGAACATCATTTCACCATAAACCGGCCACAACCAGGTGCTCCTGGCAAGATTTCTGACAGAGGAGTGAAAATAATTATCAGAAGAGTTGACCAAGAGCCAAGGACCACTTGTGGAGAGCTTCAGAAAGACCTGGAATTAGCTGATACAATTGTTTCAAAGAAAACAATAAGTAATGCACTCAACCGCCATGACCTGTATGCGCGCTCACCACGCAAGACTCCATTGCTGAAGAAAAAAGCATGTCGAAACAAGTTTGCTACACAACATTTAGACAAGACTGTGGAATACTGGGAGGATATAGTCTGGCATATGCTTAATAAACTAAGGAGGTAGCCTTTGGGTGTGCACATTTTTGTTTTTGATGGTATTTTGCTGTGTCAACACGCCCTGCCCGTACTTATGGGCCCTTATCAATTACTTATCAGGTTCCCAGATTTTCTTTTTTTTCGTTTTCTTTATTAGAATGTAGTCTGCTCAGATGAGACCAAAATTGAACTCTTTGGAGGCCATAATACACACCATGTTTGGAGGTTATATAGCACATCACCCCAAAAGCACCCCCCATACCAACAGTGAAGTTTGAAGGTGGGAACATCATGGTGTGGGCGGGTTTTTCAGCATACAGTACTGGCAAACTTCATATCATTGAAGGAAGGATGAATGGAAAAATGTACCAAGACATTCTTGATAAAAATCAGCTGCCATCTACCAGGATGATGAAGATGAAAACGAGGGGTGGACATTTCAGCAAGACAATGATCCCAACACACAAAGCCAAGGAAACTCTCAATTGGTTTCAAAGAAAGCAAATAAAGCTGCTAGAATGGCCCAGCCAATCACCTGATTTGAATCCAAAAGAAAATCTATGGAAAAAAAACTAAACTAAAGATCAGAGTTCATAGAACTCAGAACACGGAACCCTCAAGATTTAAAGACCGTTTGTGTAGAAGAATGGGCCAAAATCACACCTGAGCAACGCATGCAACTAGTTCCTCCATACAGGAGGCGTCTTGGAGCTGTCATTACCAACAAAGGATTTTGTACCAATTATTAAATACATTTCATTTAGCATGTTCAATACTTTTTCCCCCTGTGTCATTCCATTTTATTACATATAACTTAATTTATGAACGTATCTGTTTTGCTGTCTTTGTATGTATGGATTGCATGGGTTGTTACCAACGTGGTAAAAATTTAATGTCCATCGCACCTTTAGAAATAGATTTACCCAGAAAAATGGTGACGTGTTCAATACTTATTTTACCCACTATATACAGTATCTCACAAAAGTGAGTACACCCCTCACATTTTTGTAAATATTTTATTATATTTTTTCATGTGACAACACTGAAGAAATGACACTTTGCTTCAATGTAAAGTAGTGAGTGTACAGCTTGTATAACAGTGTAAATTTGCTGTCCCCTCAAAATAACTCAACACACAGCCATTAATGTCTAAAGTGCTGGCAACAAAAGTGAGTACACCCCTAAGTGAAAATGTCCACATCGGGTCCAATTAGCCATTTTCCCTCCCCGATGTCACATAGTTACATAGTAGGTGAGGTTGAAAAAAGACACACGTCCAACCTATGTGTGTGATTATGTGTCAGTATTACATTACATATCCCTGTATGTTGCGGTCATTCAGGTGATTATCTAAAAGTTTCTTGAAGCTATCAATGCTCCCCGCTGAGACCACCGCCTGTGGAAGGGAATTCCACATCCTTGCCGCTCTTACAGTAAAGAACCCTCTACGTAATTTAAGGTTAAACCTCTTTTCTTCTAATTGTAATGAGTGGCCCCGAGTCTTATTAAGCTCTCTTCTGCGAAAAAGTTTCATCCCTATTGTGGGGTCACCAGTACAGTATTTGTAAATTGAAATCATATCCCCTCTCAAGCGTCTCTTCTCCAGAGAGAATAAGTTCAGTGCTTACAACCTTTCCTCATAACTAAGATCCTCCAGACCCTTTTTTAGCTTTGTTGCCCTTCTTTGTACTCGCTCCATTTCCAGTACATCCTTCCTGAGGACTGGTGCCCAGAACTGGACAGCTTACTCCAGGTGCGGCCGGACCAGAGTCTTGTAGAGCGGGAGAATTATCGTTTTATCTCTGGAGTTGATCCCCCTTTTAAATGCATGCCAATATTCTGTTTGCTTTATTAGCAGCAGCTTGGCATTGCATGCCATTGCTGAGCCTATCATCTACTAGGACCCCCAGGTCCTTTTTCATCCGAGATTCCCCCAGAGGTTCTCCCCCCAGTGTATAGATTGCATTCATATTTTTGCCACCCAAATGCATTATTTTACATTTTTCTACATTGAACCTCATTTGCCATGTAGTCGCCCACCCTATTAATTTGTTCAGGTCTTTTTGCAAGGTTTCCACATCCTGCGGAGAAGTTATTGCCCTGCTTAGCTTAGTATCGTCTGCAAATACAGAGATTGAACTGTTTATCCCATCCTCCAGGTCGTTTATGAACAAATTAAATAGGACTGGTCCCAGCACAGAACCCTGGGGGACCCCACTACCCACCCCTGACCATTCTGAGTACTCCCCATTTATCACCACCCTCTGAACTCGCCCTTGTAGCCAGTTTTCAATCCATGTACTCACCCTATGGTCCATGCCAACGGACCTTATTTTGTACAGTAAACGTTTATGGGGAACTGTGTCAAATGCTTTTGCAAAATCCAGATACACCACGTCTACGGGCCTTCCTTTATCTAGATGGCAACTCACCGCCTCATAGAAGGTTAATAGATTGGTTTGGCAAGAACGATTCTTCATGAATCCATGCTGATTACTGCTAATGATATTGTTCTTATTACTAAAATCTTGTATATAGTCCCTTATCATCCCCTCCAAGAGTCTAAATACTATTGATGTTAGGCTAACTGGTCTGTAATTCCCAGGGATGTTTTTTGGGCCCTTTTTAAATATTGGTGCTACATTGACTTTTCTCCAATCAGCTGGTACCATTCCAGTCAGTAGACTGTCTGTAAAAATTAGGAACAACGGTCTGGCAATCACCTGACTGAGTTCCCTAAGTACCCTCGGATGCAAGCCATCTTGTCCCGGTGATTTATTAATGTTAAGTTTCTCAAGTCTAATTTTAATTCCGTCCTCTGTTAACCATGGAGGTGCTTCCTGTGTTGTGTCATGAGGATAAACACTGCAGTTTTGGTTACTGAAGCCCCCCGATTCACTCGTGAAGACTGAGGAGAAGAATAAATTCAATACCTTTGCCATCTCCCCATCCTTTGTAACCAGATGTCCTTCCTCATTCTTTATGGGGCCAATATGGTCTGTCCTCCCTTTTTTACTGTTTACATACTTAAAGAATTTCTTGGGATTTTTTTTGCCCTCCTCCGCTATGTGTCTTTCATGTTCTATCTTAGCCATCCTAATTGCACCCTTACATTTCTTATTGCATTCTTTATAAATTCTGAATGCTGAGGATGATCCCTCAACCTTGTATTTTTTGAAGGCCTTCTCCTTTGCTTTTATATGCATTTTTACATTGGAGTTAAGCCATCCAGGATTTTTGTTCGCTCTTTTAAATTTATTATCCAATGGGATACATTGGCTAATGCCCTTATTTAATATGCTCTTAAAGCAAACCCATCTCTCCTTCGTATTCTTTGTTCCTAATATTTTATCCCAATTTATGCCTTTTAGCAAGGTTTGTAGTTTAGGGAAGTTGGCTCTTTTGAAATTCAGTGTCTTTGTGTTCCCTTCATGTTTCCTATTTGTGTGATTTATACTGAAACTAATTGACCTTTGATCGCTGTTACCTAAATTGCCCCGTATTTCCACATCTGTGATCAGGTCTGTATTGTTGGTAATCAGTAGATCCAGTAATGTTTTATTTCTAGTTGGTGCGTCTACCATCTGACCCATAAAATTGTCCTGCAAGACACTAAGGAACTGGCGAGCCTTAAATGAATGCACGGTTCCCTCCGCCCAGTCTATGTCTGGATAATTAAAATCCCCCATTATGATAGCACTTCCCATCCTTGCTGCTAATCCAATTTGTGATAGGAGATCCGTCTCCACTTCCTCCCTCAGGTTAGGGGGCCTATAGCATACTCCCAGTATTATTTTCCCCTTAGCTTCATCCCTTTGGAGCTCTACCCATAAGGATTCCACCTCCTCTCTAGCTCCCTCAGTGATGTAATCTCTCACATTCGCTTGTACATTATTCTTGATATATAGGCATACCCCTCCCCCTTTTTTACCTGCTCTATCCTTGCGGTATAGGGTATACCCTTGAATGTTTGCCAGCCAATCATGAGAGCTGTTGAACCAGGTCTCTGAAATTCCCACAAAATCCAAATCCTCATTGTACAACAGTATCTCTAGTTCACCCATCTTGTCCACCATGCTCCTGGCATTGGTGAACATGCCACATAGTTTAGACCGGTCGCATATTGTCCTCGTATTGGGTGTTTCAAAATTGCAACTAGGACTTGCTACTATACTCACCTTGTGTTTTTGTGCTTTGGTTAACCTACCACTAATGCCCCCAATACTACCCTCTGGAATATCTTCCGCGCTGGCTATCACTGTCTCTGGACCCTCCCCCCTATCGCCTAGTTTAAAAACCCCTCTAACTTTTTGGCCATCTTCATTCCCAGCAGATCTGCACCCTCCTCATTTAGGTGCAGTCCATCCCTTCTATAGTACCGGTTACCGACTGAGAAGTCGGCCCAGTCCTCCAGGAACCCAAACCCCTCCTTACTACACCAGCTCTTCAGCCACTTGTTTACTTCCCTAATCTCCCTCTGCCTTTCTGGTGTGGCTCGATGTACCGGTAGTATTCCTGAGAATACTACCTTGGAGGTCCTTTTCCTCAATTTAGCACCTAAGTCCCTAAAATCGTTCTTTAGGACACTCCATCTGCCTCTGACTTTGTCATTGGTGCCAACGTGCACCATGACAGCCGGGTCTTCCCCAGCCCCTCCCAGTAATCTGTCCACAAGATCCGTGATGTGCCAAACCCGAGCGCCCGGTAGACAACATACTGTTCGGCGCTTCAGGTCTTGGTTACAGATTGCCCTCTCTGTTCTTCTAAGAATTGAGTCCCCTACCACCAGAATCTGTCTTTCCTTTCCATTTGCTGCCCCCCCACTCTCACTGGAGGAGTTCTTCCCCTGGCAGCTAGGAGAGAGTCATGTAACTCATTAGTGTTACAAGGTCTCAGGTGTGAATGGGGAGCAGGTGTGTTAAATTTGGGGTTATCGCTCTCACTCTCTCATACTGGTCACTGTAAGTTCAACATAGCACCTCATGGCAAAAAACTCTGAGGATCTGAAAAAAAAAAAGAATTATTGCTCTACTTAAAGATGGCCTAGGCCAGGGGTAGGCAACCTCGGCCCTCCAGCTGTTTTGAAACTACAAGTCCGATGAGACATTGCAAGACCCTGACAATCACAGGCATGACTCCTAGAGGCAGAGGCATGATAGAATTTGTAGTTTCACCACAGCTGGAGAGCTGAAGGTTGCCTACCCCTGGCCTAGGCTATAAGAAGATTGTCAAGACCCTGAAACTGAGCTGCAGCACGGTGGCCAAGGTGTCTTTGGGAAATAGACGTATGAGTGCTGCCAGCATTGATGCAGGGGTTGAAGGGGTGGAGGGTCAGCCTGTCAGTGCTCAGACCATACGCCGCACACTGCATCAAATTGGTCTGCATGGCTGTCATCCCAGAAGGAAGCCTCTTCTAAAGATGATGCACAAGAAAGCCCGCAGTTTGCTGAAGACAAGCAGACTAAGGACATGGATTATCGGAACCAAGTCCTGTGGTCTGATGAGACCAAGATAAACTTATTTGGTTCAGATGGTGACAAGCGTGTGTGGCGGCAACCAGGTGAGGAGAACAAAGACAAGTGTGTCTTGCCTACAGTCAAGCATGGTGGTGGGAGTGTCTTGGTCTGGGGCTGCATGAGTGCTACCGGCACTGGGGAGCTACAATTCATTGAGGGAACCATGAATGCCAACATGTACTGTGACCTACTGAAGCAGAGCATGATCCCCTCCCTTCAGAGACTGGGCCACAGGGCAGTATTCCAACATGATAATGACTCCAAACACACCTCCAAGATGAACACTGCCTTGCTAAAGAAGCTGAGGGTCAAGGTGATGGACTGGCCAAGCATGTCTCCAGACCTAAACCCTATTGAGCATCTGTGTGGCATCCTCAAACGGAAGGTGGAGGAGCGCAAGGTCTCTAACATCCACCAGCTCCGTGATGTCCCCATGGAGGAGTGGAAGAGGTCCCCAGTGCCAACCTGTGAAGCTCTGGTGAATTCCATGCCCAGAAGGGGTTAAGGCAGTGCTGGAAAATAATGGTGGCCACGCAAAATATTGACACTTTGGGCCCAATTTGGACATTTTCACTTAGGGGTGTACTCATTTTTGTTACCAGCAGTTTAGACATTAATGGCTGTGTGTTATTTTGAGGGGACAGCAAATTTACACTGTTAGGCTCGATGCACACTGGACGTTAAAATAACGTTATAAAAACGCCAGTAGCTATGCAGTGAGTCTTTCAACGCTTTTTAACATTTTTGCAATAGCGTTTATTCGCGTTTTTTTTTTTTTTAAGAACATTTTTTATTTTGTTTTTAAATTTTTCCAATGGATCAAAAACGTTAAAAAACGCTGGTGAGCCACATTTTTGAGCATTTATCAGCGTTTAACGTTTTTAAGTGTTTTTTGTGGTCAGAAAAACAGCTCCTGAATGCGATTTTAGGGCGTCCAGACAGCAGCCCATAAACTCCACTGCTGATAAACGTCCATGTGTGCATGGACACATGGGATAACATAGAGGGGAGTTTATGGGCTGTTAAAGAAAACGCTCAAACTCCCAAAAACTTCAGTTTATGAGGTTCAGTGTGCATGGAGCCTTATACAAGCTGTACACTCACTACTTTACATTAGCAAAGTGTCATTTCTTGCGTTGTCACATGAAAAAGATATAATAAAATATTTACAAAAATGTGAGGGGTGTACTTACTTTTATTAGATACTGTAGATCACTAAGAGGGAAATGTTTTTTTCTCAACAAAAGTGGTGTTAGGCTTTAAATTCTAAGGCTTGCTGTATAGAAAAGGAACTTTTCTTGGATTCCGAAGCCATCATGGGTTTCTGACCTGTCAACGTCACTTTCTTTAGGGTTAAGAGCATCCTTTTACCCTGTGTCACCTTCTGGATGAAAATGTCCAAGAATGGGTAACGTGTTCAACCTCAAAGAGCAGCCTATTTACTTCTTGTAGAGAAGTTCTGCCGACCAAAACTTGAGCCATAGAAACTTTCTCATTTGGACAGCATGATGTCCACCCGGGAAAAGCTGCCTTATAGAGTCTTCCAAGGCATCCACTGAGAAACTCAAATCTTCCAGGAACTGCCAGATGGCAGTATACCCAAGGTCTAATTTTCTGGAAAGGAGCATATGGTTGGCCCAAACACCCACCGTGGGCTACAGAGCCACTTCTGCCAGAGGGAAGGATGCTTTAAAGAGGGCTTCTATAATCTCTGATCTGTGGTATCCTTGAAGGCTGAGACCATTAGTTGCAGAACCCAATTTTTTTGTAGAATTCCTCCTCCATGGGGTACTTCTGAGAAAAACACTTCTCCATGTGAGCCAATTGGCATACATCATCAACAGACTCATAGCCCCTTCTATATGTGTCACCCTGCAGGAGGAGAACAGACTCATATCCCCTTCTATATGTGTCACCCTGCAGGAGGAGAACAGACTCATATCTCCTTCTATATGTGCCACCCTGCAGGAGGAGAACAGACTCCTATCTCCTTCTATATGTGTCACCCTGCAGGAGGAGAACAGACTCCTATCCCCTTCTATATGTGTCACCTTGTAGGAGGAGAACAGACTCATATCTCCTTCTATATGTGTCACCCTGCAGGAGGAGAACAGACTCATATCTCCTTCTATATGTGTCACCCTGCAGGAGGAGAACAGACTAATTTTAAGAAAAAGAGTCACCCTGCAGGAGGAGAACAGACTCATAGCCCCTTCTATATGTGTCACCCTGCAGGAGGAGAACAGACTCATATCTCCTTCTATATGTGTCACCCTGCAGGAGGAGAACAGACTCCTATCTCCTTCTATATGTGTCACCCTGCAGGAGGAGAACAGACTCCTATCTCCTTCCATATGTGTCACCCTGCAGGAGGAGAACAGACTCCTATCTCCTTCTATATGTGTCACCCTGCAGGAGGAGAAAAGACTCCTATCCCCTTCTATATGTATCACCCTGCAGGAGGAGAACAGACTCCTATCCCCTTCTATATGTGTCACCCTGCAGGAGAACAGACTCCTATCTCCTTCTATATGTGTCACCCTGCAGGAGGAGAACAGACTCCTATCCCCTTCTATATGTGTCACCCTGCAGGAGGAGAACAGACTCATAGCCCCTTCTGTGTCACCCTGCAGGAGGAGAACAGACTCCTATCTCCTTCTATATGTGTCACCCTGCAGGAGGAGAACAGACTCATATCTCCTTCTATATGTGTCACCCTGCAGGAGGAGAACAGACTCCTATCCCCTTCTATATGTGTCACCCTGCAGGAGGAGAACAGACTCATATCCCCTTCTATATGTGTCACCCTGCAGGAGGAGAACAGACTCCTGTCCCCTTCTATATGTGTCACCCTGCAGGAGGAGAACAGACTCCTATCCCCTTCTATATGTGTCACCCTGCAGGAGGAGAACAGACTAATTCCAAGAAAAAGAGACCAGCACACAGCTCAGCAATGGGTGATTTATTACAGTTCAGGAAGACAGTCTTGGCTGATCATTGCACTCAGAACACAATATACAGCAGGGCACACACTGCCTTCCCATCCGTATACACAAATCTGAAATCCCCTTTCCGTATTGTAGTGTATCAGTAACATATTCAAACGGGTCCGGGGAGGGTCAGAAACCTCCTAATTTTGTACTGACCAATGGCAACTAAAAACAGGAACCCAAACCCCACCCCCGAGGAGAACACAAAAGATAAATAGGTTATACACAAGTAACTCACGTCAGACAGTGCAAATCTACGATGTGCCACATAATGCCAACGGTAATAAAGCAAAAGGATTCTGGGATCGCTGCTCATTGGAGCAAACTTCAAAAAGCTAAAATTTAAAAAAGTTTCATTACTTTTGTGCCCACCAATACAGATGGCGAGGCGCTGGCGTGAGAGGGCCCCCTAAGGGCCACAGGGTGAATTTGTACTCTTCATAGTTACAGTAATAGATATCATGGCTGCTAGCTAAAATTAGTGTCGGAGATAATATCAATTCATTATATCATGGCAGTGTAGGCCCAAAAAAAAAATAAAAAAAATCAGAGTGCGCCAAGCACAAGCCGCCAGCAGGGGGGCAGTAAAGAGCTGGCGAGTCATTTAAACTTCATCATCATTGTGACAGTGCAACAAATATTTTCTCATGCCAGAAACACATGTACATATACATCCGTGTGTGTGATATATATATACCACTGGACTACATATACCTGTGTGTGTATATACATATATCTGTACAGTACGATCGATTCAGAAACGTTCTTTTTCCTTCCTACATCCCTAGGCATACCTATACCACACCTATCTTTGGCTCTTTTCCCTACATGGCCTCTCTATCTTATAGTGTGCGACTATTTTCTTACCCTACCATCACCTTCCAACACATACCTGAACCCTCTAGACTGTTAAAGCATCACTCCCACCCCAATCCCAGTATCAGAACTAAAGCAGAGAGAATTGTACATCACATCCCCCTGCTCTATTGCCTTGTCTCCCACTTTTATCACTTCCTCCAGCCTGGTTTGAAATTTCAGCCATTGCCCATGGGATGATGGGGTTTTAATTAAAGAATAAAAAAAATAATAATAATAAAGTTTTGCAGGTTAAAGCTGTCCCCACATAATAGCTCTTTTTGGCTGCTGTTTGGTTGATTACCAGAAGTCTTGACCTGGGACTCTTGTGATGGTGACCACTGGACCCGAACTACCAGTTCCAGCCAAGGCTCCTGACGTCATGACGAAACACGTAGGATGGAGTCACGGCTTGACGTCAGGACGCATCGGCCATTTTGTTGGTTGGAAACGTCAAGGGTATTGATATGATGCCCGTTTTATCTTTGCTTATACGAGTGTCTTACTTTCTTATGGTCGGCAAGCACAAGCCTGGTCGGCTTGTGCTTGCCGTGCGCAAATTGCCATAGGTGTACGTCGGGCTCGTACGCGGCTTTCTGTGGGCGCTCGCGCGCACCGATTGGCCAGTGGGGGAGCCAATCAGCGTGTCCGGCGGATTCGATGTCCACCGGCCACCCGCGATCGTTCCACGCAGAGACAGAACGGGGATCTGCCAAAGTTAACAAGGCAGATCTCCGTTCTGACAGGGGATGACAGAGATCCTGTCTTTCTGCTATGCAGGAAGACAGATCTGTGTGTTGTCCCAGGCAGCCCATCCACCATACAGTTAGTAAACACACCCAGGGAACACATTTAACCCCCTTTGATCGCCCCTGATGTTAACCCCTTCCCTGCCAGTGCCATTAGTACACTGTCAATGCATATTTTTAGCACTATTATCACTGGTTCCCAAAAAAAGTGCCAAAAATGTCAGTTAGGTGTCCGAACTGTCTGCCACAATGTGGCAGTCCCGCTAAAATTCACAGATCACCGCCATTACTAGTGAAAAAAATAAAAAATAATAATAATAATAAAAATGCCATAAAACTATCTCCTATTTTGTAGACGCTATAACTTTTGCGCAAACCAATCAATATACGCTTATTGGGGTTTTTTTTTTACCAAAAATATGTAACAGAATACAAATTGGCCTAAATTGATGAAGAAATTATATTTAAAAAAAAAAATTTACTGGGAATGTTTTATAGCAGAAAATTTTTAAAAATTTAATTTTTTTGTTTATAGAGCAAAAAAATAAACCAAAAAACACTGAGGTGATCAAATACCACCAAAAGAAAGCTCTATTTGTGGGGAAAAAAGGACGTCAATTTTATTTGGGTACAACTTCGCACGGCCGCGCAATTGTCAGTTAAAGTAACGCAGTGCCGTATAGCAAAACATGGCCTGGTCATTAAGGGGGCACATCCTTCCGGGGCTGAAGTGGTTAAATAATGGTACTAATAAATTTGCTACACTAGAAGATGCTCCCTTTGCTCTGTTTGATGATCTGGGGTACTTCCTGATCTTCATATCGAATCGGACTGAAGATCTTGAGAGTGTGCTGCTGTGGAAGGAAGCTGGCATGCCATCTATACCGAAGGATCCTCTTACCATAGGAGTATCTAAACTCAGTTATTTGACCATTCCTTAGGGAGGGTCAAATTGTTTTGGTAAGAGGCAGTGTGATCAGGTGAGGGTGATGGGTCTCCCTCTTCTATGCCTAATTTTCTGAGCACTTTCAACTTCACATTATATAAGGACTTTTATGGTGGCCTTTTCTTCCTCCTTTGTGTTTTTATAAATTTAATAATTTTTGCCTGGAAGGTGTTTTAGATGAAGGCTCTTGCATTCTGAGACAGAGATAAGATTTTTTTTAGCGCTGCACTGTGCTCGTTATAATAGTTCCAGCCAAGTGCCAGAACTATACCAAAGTCAAATGATGGGGTCACGCTTCACCCTTGGACTCTCTATACCCCCCCCCACCGACTGACATTCATTTTGCTTTGTGCAGTTCCTCAGTAAATGACTTTTGTAAGTCTGTGACAGCATTGCTTGCAAAGAGAAAGCAAAGCTATGCCCAGGTGCCTAGAGGAGGTATCAAGGAAGAGCTAATGTCACTACCTAACACTGGGCGGTGTCACTGGTACCAACGCAATTAACACAAAGCAATGGGAATTGTAGCTGTCAATGGGCATGAATGTGGGCAGGCAGATCCCAAGTGAGCCATTCACAGCAATGTTATGTCACGATGGGTGGAACAGATCAGATCCATTATAACATTTTGCAAATAAATATTTTTTTTTCTCTTCACTGATCTGCGCTGATGAGACTGCATAATGTGTGCTGACGAAACTGCATGACGTGCGCTGATGACACTGCGCTGATATGTGCTGATGAGACTGCACTAATGTGTGCTGATGAGGCTGCACTAATGTGTGCTGATGAGGCTGCACTAATGTGTGCTGATGAGGCTGCACTAATGTGTGCTGATGAGGCTGCACTAATGTGTGCTGATGAGGCTGCACTAATGTGTGCTGATGAGGCTGCACTAATGTGTGCTGATGAGGCTGCACTAATGTGTGCTGATGAGGCTGCACTAATGTGCGCTGATGAGGCTGCACTAATGTGCACTTACGAGGCTGCGCTGATGAGGTGCACTAATGTGTGCTTACAAGGCTGCACTGATGAGGCTGCTCTGATGTGCGCTGACGAGGCTGCACTAATGAGGCTGCACTAATGTGCGCTTACAAGGCTGCACTGACGAGGCTGCACTATTGTGTGTTTATGAGGCTGCACTAACGTACACCGATGAGGGTGCACTAATGTGCGCTGATGAGGCTGCACTAATGTGCGCTTACGAGGCTGCACTAGTGTGCACTAACATACACTGATGAGGCTGCACTAATGTGCGCTTACGAGGCTGCACTGATGAGGCTGCACTAATGTGTGCTTACAAGGCTGCACTGACGAGGCTGCACTAATATGCGCTGATGAGACTGCACTAATATGCGCTTGCAAGGCTGTGCTGACAAAGCTGCACTAACGTAAGCTGACGAGGCTGCACTAATGAGGCTGCACTAATGTGCGCTTACAAGGCTGCACTGAGGAGGCTGCACTATTGTGTGCTTATGAGGCTGCACTAACGTACACCGATGAGGGTGCACTAATGTGCGCTGACGAGGCTGCATTAACGTACACCGATGAGGGTGCACTAATGTGCGCTGATGAGGCTGCACTAACGTACACCGATGAGGGTGCTTTAATGTGCGCTGACGAGGCTGCTCCAATGTGCGCTGACGAGGCTGCACTAATGAGGCTGTACTAATGTGCGCTGACGAGGCTGCACTAATGAGGCTGCACTGATGTGGCTGCACTAACGTACGCTGATGAGGCTGCACCAATGTGCGCTGATGAGGCTGCACTAATGAGGCTGTACTAATGTGCGCTGACGAGGCTGCACTAACGTACGCTGACGAGGCTGCACTGATGAGGCTGCACTAATGTGCGCTGACGAGGCTGCACTGATGAGGCTGCACTAATGTGCGCTGATGAGGCTGCACTGATAATCAGTGTAAAAAATGTGCTGACAGGCTTGTCAGTTAATCTCTCCTTTCCTCACAGAGACACAACTTGTGAGGAAAGGACTGCCGATAACCGGCAAGTCTGTTTACATGTGATCAGTTGCAATTGGACACAGCCGATCAAATGGTAAAAGGGCCGCTGTGATTGGCCCTTTACCATGATCTGTGCTTAGCTGTGTCCCAAGGACACAGCGGTCACAGAGCATGCTGGATGCGCACCCCAGGGGGCACGCAGGAGGCAGGGTTCTGGGAGGACATCCATGGACGCCCTTCACTGAACTGGAAGCCCGCACTATAGTCATCTTTTGGCTATAGCACGGGCGGGAAGAGGTTAATGGGCAAGACAGACCAGGAGTCTGAGATCCCCAGGTCCTCCCAACCACAGCGACTGAATAATGTTGCCCATCACTTTCCTCTTGTGAAGCAACTAGAATTTAGTCACTTCTGGGTTCAGAGCTGCCATTCCCCAGCTACTGTGGCCAAGGAAGCAGCCAGTTAAAGCATGATCTGTGCTTTATTAGCCGTAGTAGAGGGCAGAGGTGACATTAGGGGTCTCAAAGAGGACCTGTCAAGAGCACAGGCTAGCGTCGGGTGCACCTACGTACAAAATCGGCAATTGAACTACACATATTCCATATCGCCGCGCACGCCAAAGTGGGAGCAATAACTCTAGGGCCGTCACTCACAGTTAACTGTAAACTGATGAGCTGTAAAAAGACTTCTAAAGCATCGCTTATGGACAATTTTGTGTACAGAAGTTTGTAGCCATTTCACGAGCAAGCGATATTTTAGGGCTTGACATGTTTGGTATCTATTTAATCGACTTACACAACTAACTTCATCTTTTATATTTTACCAAAACTTGGGTAATTGTCTGCACTAAAATGAACCTTTCTATATCTTTACTGAAAATATTTGATTTGATTAACAGTTGAGTTAATAATGTGGGGCATAAAAAAAAATTGCAACTGCCACCATTCTTTTTTTTTTTGTGACCCCCAGTGACTTATTTATCTTACTTCCAGTAGGCGGTCGTTGGCCTAATAGGCAAGGGGACTAATATGGATACGGGTAAATCAGGTACTTATTATCCCTTAGGACTAGGTACCTACAGAAAGTATAGCCGAGATGTGGTTGTTGGGGATCTTTATTTGAGTAGAAATATCCCTTCCTAGATTTTGGGGATGGTGACCCCTTCAATCTTTTTTTAAATTAATTAAAATGTAAGTATATTAGGATAGAGCTGGAAACTCAGATGCTATTGAATAAAAGTCCTTTATTGGTTACATGGGTACAGGCTATACTCTGACGTGTTTCGGCTAAGAAGCCTTCATCAAAGCAAACTAAGACTTTGATGAAGGCTTCTTAGCCGAAACGCGTCAGCGTATAGCCTGTACCCATGTAACCACTGAAGAGATTTTATTCAAGAGCATCCGAGTTGCCAGCCCTTTTTGATTCAAGTATTGTATTTGGAGCCTGAACGTCCTGGCTAAAGGACCGGATCACAGCTCGTGGACTTTCATATTGGCAGTGGAGCTGGGGTAACATTTTGTTTCTCTTATATTAGGATGGAGGGATGTTGTAGTTCCTGCCAGAGTGAAGAATGTGTCCTGTTGGGATTATATACCCTTTTGGAAGGTATCTGTGCAATAATAGGATTTTTGCAATTATTCGGGCTTTGCATTTAATACCGACCTCCCGTGTTTGGAAATCAAAGCGAGGTTTCGTTTTAGCTTTGATCTACTCAATTGTCTGATAAGGCTGGCCAAGGCTCAGATCGAGGCTTGGCTAACTTGCAGTGTATAGTAAGCGGTAATTCAGCGCGCCGCCTGTGCCCCTGGATGACGTCAACGTATATATGACGAAACGGGCAGGGCGGAGTGACGCACTGACGTCACCGATACCTTTAAGCCTCGGAAAGATGGGTTTTTTTTTGTATGTGTGCCGGTCAACGCATACAATTCAAGGCGATTTTAAAATATCATTGACGTAAGTGCAATTTTATGAAGTGTGGAATACATTTTTACGATCTTACACTATGTGGAGAATTTTATGTTTTGGGGAAGTCCTGTGACAGACCTAAAGTGTGCATTGGAACATATGCAGAAAATGGCTTAAAGGATGAGTGCACATATCCTTTGAAGTGAAATAAAAAAAAAAAAAGGAACCCAATTGAGTTAGAGACCCCTTAATTTCAGCCTTGGGGGGGGGGGGGGGCTGATGGATAAACCCCTGCCAGAAAACACAGCCAGGCATCCCACGGGCAATTCAAACTACAAGCGTAGATACTTGCCTGAAGCTCTTTGTATTTATAAATACACATATATACACACACACAATGATAGATGGATATACACACCCACATGGAGAATCATTAATCTTCGCTCAGTGCAGAATGAGTTCTAACAGTCTCTTGTTACAGTATATTACGGCGGAGGGGCGAGACCCTGGCCTGGCGGAGGTAACAAGTATGGCTTCAGGGACCAGTGGGGTCTTTTCACTGCCCGGTACTGTATCCCCCCAATGAGCCATGGCAATCTTATAGTGCCAACAGCCCCCCTCGTAGTGTTGTGTTCCTTACTTAGCAGCTGCTGCAGGCCAAAGACATCCGCCCTCTCAGTCACAAAAAAAAAAAATTCCACATAAAAGAATACAAAAAAAAAAACCTTAAAACTTAAAACCAACACTTCAAAAAGTTCAGAATAAAACTTCGAGCCTTCATCCTCTGACCTTCCTAATCCGATGTGCGCAAGATTCAAATTAAAAAAATAACTTCCGTTCGTCTTTCTCTTCTCAACCTTCTCGTCCGTTCCCGACATAACTTGTTCTTTTCTACTGTGTCCTCCGCTCAACTCCACGAAGCAGGTTCACTGCGACCATCTCATGACCCTTTTTTTTTTTTTTTTTAACTCAGACCGGGCTTTCCATGTCACATAAATTGGGGGCGGAGTTCTGGCGTCGCATCCTGGGTGGGGCGGTGTAAGGGTGGTACTTGTAAGGGCGCTCCTGCGGCGATGGCGGGTGGCGTTTTTGCTGCCCCCCTCCATCGCCCTCCCTGCTCTGCGGTCTCCTCGTGAACTGTTGACCGTTGTCGCCGCTCTGGCGATTGTTGGGATAGTTGGGCCTCCTTCCTCTGTTCGACCCTCCGTCCAGCGAGTTTCGTCTCTGTCTCTGATGGTCGCCGTCTTCTTGGCGCCTCTGCGGGCGCTCGTTACGCCTCTCTTCGTCACCTTCCCCGCCTCGTTTCTCTCCTGACCAGGGGCCGTTTAGATCTTCCACCACGTAGGTTGTGCCTGGTGCCCAGGAGAAGCGGTGCTGAGGGTTGCTCTTAAAGGGAAAGCGAAGTTTGCAGTCCAGGGGTGGGATAAATTTTCCTGTGCCGGGTGGGCGGCGGAGGGCCCGTGTGATCTGCTGCTGCTGCAGGTTTTGGAAGCGGCTTTGCTCCTGCTTCAGCCACCTCATCCTCCCCCGCTTGAAGGTTGGATCATCTTCCATAAGGTTTGTAACATGGACGGCCTTGGGAGAGTTGCTGGGGGAATTCTGAAGACTCTCGGTAGATTCGCTGGAGCACCAGAAAGGCTGGTCTTCTAAGTACTCTTCTCCCGGATCATCCTGAAGACAGAACAGCAGAGGATGAGTTCATACGTACGCCATGTACAGAGGACAACTCACACACAAACGTTATGGAGAAGTCTTACTGATTATGTACCATTTATATGTTAGAGATATCTGGATAATATAACAAATTATAATAATAATACATTTTTGCTACTACTACTACAAAATTTAAAAAAAAACAGTATACATAAAAATAAAATAATAAAAGTAATACAACAATAATAAAAAACCATGTATGAACCATGTACAGTATAAAAATATAATAATCAAATAAATTAATAAGATTAACTATTATATTTTTATTTATACTGTTTTTAAATTGAAACATAACAAATATATATATAGAGGGGGGGTGATGTATCCCTCTATATATATATTTTCACATTTACTATAGGGATCGGGAGTCTTGTCTCTGTTTTCTGGAAATAGTCCAATCACATATATACGCATCATAAATTGAAACATAACAGTATAAATAAAAAAAATTATATAAAAAAAATAAAAAAATCAATGAAACATAACAGTATGAATAAAAATATAATACAATAAAAATAAAAAAATGAATGGAATATAACAGTATAAATAAAAATAAAATAATAAAAGTAATACAATAATAAAAAATGAAAAATAACAGTGTAAAGATATAATAATAAGATAAATTAAAATAATAAGATTAACTATTTTATTTTTACTTACACTGTTATATTTCATTCATTTTATAAAATAAAATAAAATAAAATAATAATACAATAATAAAAAATGAAAAATAACAGTGTAAAGATATAATAAGATAAATTAAAATAATAATAAGATTAACTATTTTATTTTTATTTACACTGTTATATTTCATTGATTTTATTATATTTTTATTTATACTGTTATGTTTCATTTATTTTATTATTATAATACAGGATTCATATAGTGCCAACCGTTTGCGCAGTGCTTTACAACATTAGAGCAAACAGTACAGTTACAGTGCCTTGAAAAAATATTCACACCCCTTGAAATTTTCCACATTTTGTCATGTTACAACCAAAAATGTAAATGTATTTTATTGGGATTTTATGTGATAGACCAACACAAAGTGGCACATAATTGTGAAGTGGAAGGAAAATGATAAATGGTTTTTTCAACATTTTTTACAAATAAATACGTGAAAAGTGTGGTGTACATTTGTATGGCGCCCCCCGGAGTCAATACTTTGTAGAACCATCTTTCACTGTAATTACAGCTGCAAGTCTTTTTGGGGATGTCTCTACCAGCTTTGCACATCTAGAAAGGGACATTTTTGCCCATTCTGCTTTGCAAAATATCTCAAGCTCTGTCAGATTGGATGGAGAGTGTCTGTGAACAGCAATTTTCAAGTCTTGTCACAGATTCTCAATTGGATTTAGGTCTGGATTCTAACACATGAATATGCTTTGATCTAAACCATTCCATTGTAGCTCTGGCTGTATGTTTCGGGTCATTGTCCTGCTGGAAGGTGAATCTCTGCCCCAGTCGCAAGTCTTTTGCAGACTCTAATGCCCTGTACACACGGGTGGACTTTTCGGCATCAAAGGTCCGGCGTTCCTTCCGACAGACTTTTGATGGACTTTCGAACGAACTTGCCTACACACGATCACACCAAAGTCCGACGGATTTGTACGTGATGACGTACGACCGGACTAAAATAAGGAAGTTGATAGCCAATAGCCAATAGCTGCCCTAGCGTCGGTTTTCGTTCGTCGGACTAGCATACAGACGAGCGGATTTTTCGACCGGACTCGAGTCCATCGGAAAGATTTGAAACATGTTCCAAATCTAAAGTCCGTCTGATTTCCGACCGAAAAAGTCCGCTGCTGGTCCAATGAAGCCCACACACGGTCGGATTGTCCGACGGATTCGTCCCGTCAGACCAGTCCGGTTGAAAAAAGTCCGCCTGTGTGTACACGGCATAACAGGTTTTCTTCTAAGATTGCCCTGTATTTGGCTCCATCTATCTTCCCATCAACTCTGACCAGCTCCCCTGTCCCTGCTGAAGAAAAGCATCCCCACAACATGATGCTGCCACCACCATGTTTCACGGTGGGGATGGTGTGTTCAGGCTGATGTGCAGTGTTAGCTTTCCGCCACACATAGCGTTTTGCTTTTAGGCAAAAAAAGTTCAATTTTGGTCTCATTTGACCAGAGCACCTTCTTCCACATGTTTGCTGTGTCCCTCACATGGCTTCTGGCAAACTGAAAACAGGACTTCTTATGGCTTCTTTCACCAATGTCTTTCTTCTTGCCACTCTTCCATAAAGGTCAGATTTGTGGAGAGCACGACTAATAGTTGTCCTGTGGACAGATTCTCCCCCCTGAGCTGTGGATCTCTGCAGCTCCTCCAGAGTTACCATGGACCTCTTGGCTGCTTCCCTGATGAATGGTCTCCTTGCCCGGCCTGTCAGTTTAGGTGGACAGCCATGTCTTGGTAGTTGTGCCATACTCTTTCCATTTTCGGATGATGGCTTGAACAGTGCTCCGTGAGATGTTCAAAGCTTGGGATATTTTTTTATGACCTAACCCTGCTTTAAACTCTTCTACAACTTTATCCCTGACCTGTCTGGTGTGTTCCTTGGCCTTCATGATGCGGTTTGTTTACTAAGGTTCTCTAACAAACCTCTGAAGGGTTCACAGAACAGCTGTATGTATACTGAGATTAAATTACACACAGGTGGATTCTATTTACCAAAGTAGGTGACTTCTGAAGACAATTGGTTCCACTAGACCAGGGATATGCAATTAGCGGACCTCCAGCTGTTGCAGAACTACAAGTCCCATGAGGCATCGCAAGATTCTGACAACCACAAGCATGACACCCAGAGGCTGAGGTATGATGGGACTTGTAGTTTTGCAACAGCTGGAGGTCCGCTAATTGCATGTCCCTGCACTAGACTTTAGTTAGGGGTATCAGAGTAAAGGAAGCTGAATATAAATACACGCCACACTTTTCACATATTTATTTGTAAAACATTTTGAAAACCAATTTATCATTTTTTTTCCACTTCACAATTATGTGCCACTTTGTGTTGGTCCATCACATAAAATACCAATAAAATACATTTAGGTTTTTGGTTGCAACTTGACAAAATGTGGAAAATTCCATGGGGTATACATACTTTTCCAAGGCACGGTACAATACAATAATGGAGGAATCAGCGGGCCTTGCTCATTAGAGAATACAATCTAAAAGGGAGGGTCAAGCCATACAAAAAGGTAATAACTCTGGGGATGGGCTGATGGAGAAAAGAAAAGTACAGTTGTTAGATGTGGGCAGTATAGACTTCTCTAAAGAGAAATGTTTTCAGGGATTATTATTGTTATACTTTTATTATTTATACTGTTATAGTAAAAGTACTAAAAAAAATTATAAAAACAAAAAAAACAAAAAAAAACAAAATAGTAAATAAAAATAAAATTATTATAAAAATGGATACACAAAGTTATGGTGATGTCATACAACTCATATTGAAGAAGTACACTGTCATATCATATATATAGTGCATCCGGAAAGTATTCAAAGCGCTTTTTCCACATTTTGTTATGTTACAGCCTTATTCCAAAATTGATTAAATTCATTATTTTCCTAAAAATTCTACACACAATACACCATAATGACAACATGAAAGAAGTTTTTTTGAAATCTTTGCAAATTTATTAAAAAAATAAAAAACTAACAAAATCCCATGCACATAAGTATTCACAGCCTTTGCTCAATACTTTGGTGAAGCACCTTTGGCACCAATTACAGCCTCAGGTCTTTTTGAGTATGATGCTACAAGCTTGGCACACCTATTTTTGGGCAGTTTCTCCCATTCTTCTTTGCAGGACCTCTCAAGCTCCATCAGGTTGGATGGGGAGCGTCAGTGCACAGCCATTATCAGATCTCTCCAGAGATGTTCAATCGGGTTCAAGTCTGGGCCACTCAAGGACATTCACAGAGTTGTGGTATAGCCACTCCTATGTTATCTTGGCTGTGTGCTTAGGGTCCTGTTGAAAGATGAACCTTTGCCCCACTCTGAGGTCCAGAGCTCTCCAGATTAGTTTTTCATCAAGGATGTCTCTGTACATTGTTGCATTCATGATCCTGACTAGTCTCCCAGTTCCTGTCACTGAAAAACCACCCCACAGCATGATGTTGCCACCACCATGCTTCACTGTAGGGATGGTATTGGCCAGAGGATGAGCAGTGCCTGGTTTCCTCCAGACATGATGCTTGCCATTCAGGCCAAAGAGATCACTCAGACCTTCAGGTGCCTTTCGGCAAACTCCAGGTGGACTGTCATGTGCCTTTCACTGAGGCATGCCTTCCGTCTGGCCACTTTACCATACAGGCCTGATTGGGGGAGTGCTGCAGAGATGGTCGTTTATCTGGAAGGTTCTCCTCTCTCCACAGAGAAATGCTGGAGCTCTGGCAGAGTGACCATCGGGTTCTCGACACCTCCCTCACTGAGGCCCTTCTCCCCCGATCGACGAGTTAGGCCGGACAGCCCGCTCTAGGAAGAGTCCTGGTGTTTCCAAACTTCTTCCATTTACGGATGATGGAGGCCACTGTGCTCATTGGGACCTGCAGTGCTGCCAAAATATTTCTGTACCCCTCCCCAGATTTGAGCCTCCATACAATCCTGTCTCTGAGGTCTACAGATGATTCCTTGGACTTCATGGGTTGGTTTGTGCTCTGACATGAACTGTTAACTGTGGGACCTTATATAGACCGGTGTGTGCCTTTCCAAATCATGTCCAATCAACTGAATTTACCACAGGTGGACTCCAATCAAGTTGTAGAAACATCTCAAGGATGATCAGTGGAAACAGGAGGCACCAGAGTTGAGTGTCATGGCAAAGGCCGTGAATACTTATGTACATGTGATTATTTTCATTTTTTATTTAAGGAAAATAATGAATGTAATCCATTTTGGAATAAGGCTGTAACATAACAAAATGTGGAAAAAGTGAACCGCTGTGAATACTTTCCAGATGCACTGTAAATGATACACTATATGGGCAACAGTTTATGGACAACTCACCATTACACCTATACGAGTGTGATGGACATCCAATTGAAAAACCATGGGCATTACCTCCATTAACCATGGAGCTGACCCCCTAAAACATCCTACACTCCCCTGGGAAAGCTTTCCACAACATTTTGAAGGGTATCTGTGGGAATGTGTGCCTATTTGTGGGATCAGGGACTGATGTTGGATAAGACGACCCAACTCCATTGGGTTTTCAATTCATCCCAAAGGTATCTGTAAGGTCAGGGCTCTGATGCCAGACACTTGAGTTCCTCCACACCAAACTGGTTAAGCTTTATGGAGCTGCCTTTGTGCGCAGTCATCATGGAACAGATGAGGGCCCTCCCCAAAACGGTTACCACAATGTTTTCTATGTCTATGTATGTTTTAGTATTACCAGTACCCTTCACTGGATACACCAAAATTCCATCATCTGAAGTTGAGGTCCTCATACTTTTGGCCATATAGCCGGTGGTCTTCCTAGAAACATTTTTTTTTAATTAGCTGGGTGGCTACTCAGATGATCTTATACTGACCTCTTTCAAAGGAATACCCAGTGGTGAGAGGCCAAAAGAAAGCTGTGACACCACCCCTGGTATCATGTGAAAGTTCCCAAGCCTACTGATTGGCCATCAGAATACAGCAGTGCATTATGGGAGGAGGTCCCATTTTCCACAGAGGAACTGGGTATGTTGCGTAAGCTTTGACAGAAATCGAGTGCCATGAAGAGGTGGGAATCAGTGGGATGGGATGGGATGGGGGGAGGGGCTCAGTTTAAAACTTGACCCAAACGAACAAGGTAACAGCGTCTTTTGACTTGACAGACATTGTACTGTAACTAAATATTAATAATTATAAGAATTAATGAAAAATTACAGTATAAACAAAATAATAACTTAAAATGGAAATAAAATATTTCCTATTTTATTTATACTGTTATTTTCATTTATATATTACTTTTATTATATTTTTGTTTACAGTTATATTTAAATTTTCTTATTAACACATATAAATGAAAGAACAGTATAAATAAAAATAAAATACTAAAAGTAAAAATAATAATAATACTTTCATTTATTTATTTCTATTGATACTGTTATTTTTCATTTAAATTATTATTATTATTAATAAAATAAATGTAAAACGTATAAATAATAATAATAAAAAAAATAACAGTATAAATAAAAATAATAAAAGTAATTATATAAGAATTAAAAAACACCAAACAAAAAAACAAAATGGATAATATTTCAATATTTTAGATACTTTCAATATTTTATTTCTACTTATACTGTTATTTTTCATTTATACTATTATTAATAATAAAATAAATGTAAAACAGTATAAATAAAATAATAAAAAAAACAACTATATAAAAAAATAATTACATTTATCATTTTTATTTATATAGTTTTTGTTTATTATATTTATACTTTTTTACATGTATTTTATAATTAGTAATTAGATAAGAATTAACAAAAAAAAAACCTCACAAAAATAAAGTAAATTAAAAAAAACAAAAAAAAAAAAGTAATAGCAATGGATAATATTTCAATATTTTAGATACTTTCATTATTTTATTTCTACTTATACTGTTATTTTTCATTTATATTAATAATAATAAAATAAATGTAAAACAGTATAAATAAAATAATAATAAAAAAAAACTATATAAAAAAATAATTACTTTTATTTTTAATTATATAGTTATGTAATGGCAGTGGATAATATTTCAATATTTTAGATAGATATTGTATACATCTGTACCTTGAAACAAAGTGAAACAGAAGTACAAAGAGAAAATAAAACAATCCCAACATACAGGGAAATTCTCTATCACCTGTGCCACTGGTATGACCCTCTCCATCTTCACCATGCGGTCCCGCAGAGCCCGGATCTCTTCGTCCTTCATATTATTCTGCATTTTCACCTCCTGCAAGATGTCGGTCAGTTTGTCGATGTGAGCCTTCAGATCCTGGACCCCGCCTTTGCTCCCAGAATCCTCCTCTCCCACCCCGACGGTATCCCAGACATCCCTGGCCACGGCTTTCCAGCCCTCCTTATCGCTGACGTCCCTTTGGCCGTACGTCCTGTACAGCTCCTTCATCTTGATGATGGCCATGGCCTCGATCTCCTGTTTGCTGTGCTTGAAGTCGTTCAGCGCCACCTCATAGCAGATCTCTTTCACCGCCTGCATCTTCAGGTCGGCCAGGGTCAGGAATCGCGGGTCTTTGCCCAGACGTCGGCGTTGAGGGATCTGGTACACCCTGATGGGTTCCCGTCTCTTACCGCTGCTTGGGAGCCCGCAGCGGCGTACGATGCTCTGCACTTTGCCCGGGGGGACTTTCTCCCGGAGGGAGGAGATGAGGCGCCAGCTCTCCTCGCAGGAACGCTTGTCGGAGTCGTCGCCACTGTCCGAATCCCCGTACTGCTCAAAAAAAAAAAAAAAAAAAAAAAAAGGAAACATGAGCTACTGACGTGCAGTGATATCGTGACATGGACTAGAGAACAAACAAATCTTATCCTCAATCATTGCAAGTTGATCAATTGTAATTGTCCTGAGATAAAAGTCCATATGCCTGACATCGACAGACTAAGCCCGGCAATTCTCCATAGAAAAGGCAAATCACTAAAATCAAGTATTTCTTTCAAATCTATTCCTCGCTAAAACCTTTTTCCATTTTTATTTCGTTCTCTTTTTTTTTTCTTTGCAACTTTTTTTCAGTTTATTGTTGGAAGACTAGGTAAGTGATCTTATGTTATTATTTGTTGTTATGTTTTTTAGTGTTTTCATCCGCTTTTATTTATTACATTTTTTTTTTCGGGGGTTAAGGGTCAGGGGTCAATTTATTTATTTTTTATTTATTTCCTTCTTAGTTATTTATTTTGTTAGGTTGGGGGTTAAGGTTAGGATTAGGGTTAAAATAGAGTTCCAGTGTTTTTTTTTTTCCAGCGTGGCAAAGCGAGATGCCCAGGGACTGATGACACTCATATTCCAGGAGCCAATGGCCGGGCGGACATGACGTACCTCGCATCAGCAAGGTACTATGGAAGCGGAGGAATAAAACCTCCAAAAAAAAGTATTTGAACTGAAGAAAAATAAATAAAGGTTGGCCAAATGTATAAAAGCAAGTGATCACAAAAGTCGGTGGGGGGGGGGGGGGGGGGTCAATAAAATGCCTGGAACTCTGCTTTAAGTCTTATGCCCTGTACACGCGATCGGACACTCCGGCAACAAAATCCATCTGATTTTTTCCGACGGATTTTGGGACAAACTTGTCTTGCTTACACATGGCCGCACAAAGTTGTCGGAAAATCCAAACGTTCTGAACGCGGTGACGTAAAACACGTACGTCGGGACTATAAAACGGGGCAGTAGCCAATAGCTTTCGTCTCTTAATTTATTCTGAGCATGCGTGGCACTTTGTGCGTCAGATTTGTGTACACACGATCGGAATTTAAACGATCGGATTTTGTTGTTGGAAAATTTTATATCCTGCTCTCAAACTTTGTGTTGTCGGAAATTCCGACGGAAAAAGTCCGATGGAGCCCACACACAATCGGAATTTCCGACAACACAATCCGATCGCACTTTTTTACGTGTGTACAGGGCATTAATATTGGAATTCGGGTTTAGGATTTGGGTTAGGGGTTAATATTAGGGTTAAGAGTTGGGGTTTATTTTTAATAATTATTTTATAATATATATATATATATATATATATATATATATATATATATATATATATATATATATATATATATATATATATATATATATATATATATATATATATATATATATATATATATATATATATATATAGCCAATGGAGAAAATCATCATATGTTTCATCAGTTTTTGCTGCATTTTCCAGCTTTCCCATCTGCTTTTATTTATTTTTTGTAAGGGGTGAAAGGTTAGGGGTTAATTTATTTATTTTATTTACTTCTTAGTTATTTATTTTGTTAGGTTAGGGGTTAAGGTTTAATATTAGGGTTGGGATTAAGGTTACGGCTTAATATTGGAATTAGGTGTTAATATTAGGGTTAAAGATTGTGGTATTTTTATTATTTATTTTATTATTAAGCCAATGGAGAAAAATATCATCCGTTTCTATGATTTTCATCCATTTTTCTTTTCCATTTATTATTTATTCATATATTTTTTTACTTTTTTTGGTAAGGGGTTAAGGGTTAAAGGTTAGAGTTAATTGTATTTAATCATTTATTTACTTATTTATTTGTTAGCTTAGTGGCTAGGGTTTAATATTAGGGTTAGGGCTTGATATTGACCGATGTGAATGTACAATGTAAAGCGATGCGTAAATTGACAGCGCTATAAATAATAATAATAATAATAATAATATTAAGGTTAGGGCTTAATAATAAAAGTAATAATAATATAATAATAATAATATTGAGGTTAGGGCTTAATATTGAGGTTAGGGTTCAAAATTAGGGTTAGGAGTTATTAGGGTTATAATTTATTTTTGTTATTTAGAGATTATTACATTTATTTTCATTTAAATTAATGCATTTAAACAGAAAAAACGCTAAAAAAACTTGCAAAAAACTCACTAAAAAGTTCAAAATCAAGCATTTTCTTGTGTTTTTTCTATGGAACAAAAACGCACCAATCTGCCTGATTCAAGCTACAAAAAGAATCTTGAGAACTTTCTTGAGCTTTTTTTCTCCTTCAGCGCTTTTGGAGCTTCGAGTTACAAAACACTGAGGTGTAAATGGGGTCTAAACCAGAGGAACTTTCTGGCCTAAATCCCCATTTTCCGCAACCATCAATGGTTTCTCCGGTTCGCAGTGGAGGACCTTCGTTACCAATTCGTGGCCCTTCCCTTCGGTCTGGCATCGGCGGCGCAAGTTTTCACCAAGGTTAAGCGTTTCGAGGGAAGTACCCCCCTTACTCAGAGCCTTTGGCCCTGAGAAGGAGGGTACTTCCCTCGAAACGTCCAAGAAAGCTAGGATCCTGGTGGTGCCCTCGCGAGGTCTGAAGTGCGCCGAGTGGACTGAGCAACCTGGAGGCTGATGCTTGCTTTGATACGCTGTGATTTTCACATAGTTTGTAAGTATATTTATTTGTGGATTATGCTCTAAGCCAGTGATGGCGAACCTTGGCACCCCAGATGTTTTGGAACTGCATTTCCCATGGTGCTCAAGCACTCTGCCGTGTAGTTGAGCATCATGGAAATGTAGTTCCAAAACATCTGGTGTGCCAAGGTTCACCATCACTGCTCTAAGCTGATACGCCCTCTTTTGTTTATTTTTTTGTAAACCCACAATAGAGATCCTGCAGAAAGAGTCAGCACTGGAGCTAGCACCTTGGTGATGGACTTACGGCGCCGACACCAGATTGAAGGTAAGGGCCACGAACTGGTAATGAAGGTCTCCCAATGCAAATGGGAGAAACAGTTGATGGTTGCGGCAAACGAGGATGCAAAAGAATGACTGAGGCCAGAAGATCCTCCTGGTGTCCTTCAAAGAAATGGAAGATACTTCTTCATACCGTGGCCGCAGACAACGAAAAGACTCAAAAGTATGGTCTTCTTTCCAAAGTTCTGGCTGAAGTTGCACCCCCCCCGACCTAGCCTACCTCCTCCTCCCACAGATACATACTTACCCCCATTGAATAGCTGTTGTTTTGCTGTTAGTTCACATTCCAGTGTTGCAAGTCTTCCCTGTCCAGACCACGCCTGCACATTACAGCCCCATAGACTTCTATGGAATGGTCTCCAGCCTCAAGACATAGCCCCTTAGAAAGTCTATGGGGAACCAATGCAAAAGGTGCAACCAGGACAGTGATGATGGATGTAAACAAACAGCGGAACCACAACCTTCGGATGGAGGTAAGTACGCATCTGTGGAGGGTGGATTAGTTTCAGTCAGTGCACTTATCCTTGAAATAAAAGATCATGTCGAAGAGAATTTGTCACAAAGCAACGCAAGAACATCAGTGTGTGAAGCCCCTGATGGAAGCTACCATGCTCCGGCTCGAATACTGGTACAAGGACAGTAAGGCAAAAATCTGACTCAAGTGAAGTTATTCCCCCAGAACTATTCTGCAGCCCACGGGTTAGAAGAACTTCAGCTGCAATCTGAGCCACAAAACACTGTTAAAGTGGCTGTAAACCTCAGACATGAAATATGAGCAAAGCATATTCCTCTATAGCGTGTACTTGTCTCAATCCAGAGCACCAAGTGTCATTTCTGTCTGCTGCCTCCTTCCTCTGCCATCAACATAAGCCACTTCTGCCAAATTTTCCTGACACCAAGAGAAAAATGGTGAGGGGGAGGGTGACAGCCTCAGCTTTGTTTCTTTCCTCCAATCAGCTCTCAGAGCTCTCCTCACTGGGCTCTGCAGAGTGTAATTTCAGCTCTCCGCCCCCCCCTTTATTCTGAACGCTCAGACAAGCTTTGTAGGTTCTGCACTTTGGAAGGCTGTAGAGAAGAGAGGACTGCCGATAAAACAGGTACAACTTATGTAGGAGGATTTGTTTAATCTCTGTGTATCACCTGAGTCCAGTCACTTCACTGGGCATATGTGAGGGTTTACTTCCACTTTAAGAAAAATGGTCCAGAGGGTCCCATCTTACCAGTCTCTGCTGCTCCAGGGTAAGATCAGCCTCCTCTTTCTCCTTCTTATACTGGACCTCCAGATCCTGCAACCTGCAAAAAACATAAGAGGCTCCATCAATACGGAGCTCTCATGACCATTGCAGACCAGAGCAATACTCCTTTCATGACACCCAACTCCCCCACCCCCGCCCCACCGCACTTCAATTGCCCCTTCACAGTTCACCATGCTGCTTCTTGTAATTCCATCAGCTTCTGCACAGGAAATATAACCCTTGCTTTGCTTGAACCTTGGGAGGTCTCTTTAAATATCAACTCTGGGCAAAATTTGAAATGTCTCCCCCTGGAGGCGGCTCTGTCTGAAATCCAGTGAATAAAAAAAGGTATAGGCCGGGGACAGTAAAGCTGACCCAGATGATGCTGGACGTTAGGGTTGCACCGATACCGATACTGGTATCGGTGCCGATACTAAGCATTAGCCCGAGTATTGGTACTCGTGCAAATGTGCCGATACTAGAAACCGATACCTTCAGGTATACAAAGGAATGCAAGCAATTATCGGTTGTTAAGGAGCGGGGCCGCCGCATGCCAACCGACAGGGTTTCAGCGGTCAGTGGGATTTCTCTTCCCTGCAGTGGACCCACCCCCTCTTGCAGGCCCCCCACCCCCACCCCCTCCCTTAGTTCCGTCTAATGTGTCCTCCGGGCCATGTGCTCTCCTTCTCGGGCTCCTCTGCCGGGTGAATGATCTGCAGTGAATGACCCCCCCCCCACCTCTGCTGACTTTCCCTAAGTGTCTCAGCTGCGGCAGAACTTCTTTGAGGGGGAGGGCAGGTTTGCTGGATGTTGTAGTGCAGGGCAGTGATTGGCAGCTGTGGGGTTCCCAAATATCGAAATACCTCCCTTCCCCTCCATCCTCCCTTCATTTCCCCTCCCCTCCTGCATATACAAACAATAGCCCCACCCCCCACCTCTCCACCCTAAACAAAAACCCCCTCCCTACCTCTCCACCCTAAACAATAACCCCCCCCCCCCCACCTCCATCCTAAACAATAACCCCCTCCCCGCCTCTTCACCCTAAACAATAACCACCCCACCTCTCCACCCTAATTAATAACCCCACCCCACGACCCTAAACAACAACCCGCCTCTCCACCCTAAACAATGAACCCCTCCCAACCTCTCCCCCCTAAACAATAACCCCCCCTCCCTGTCTCTAAAATCTAAACAATAACCCCACTCCTTGTCTCTCCACCCTAAACAATAACCCCCCTCCCTACCTCTCTACCTTAAAACAATAACCCCCTCCCTGCCTCTCCACCCTAAACAATAACCCCCTCCCACCTCTCCAACCTAAACAATAACCCCCCCCCATCCTAAACAATGACCCCCTCCCCGCCTCTCCACCCTAAACAATAACCCCCTCCCCGTCTCCCAAATTTAAACAATAACCCCCTCCCCGCCTCTCCACCCTAAATAACTCCCTCCCCGCCTCTCCACCCTAAACAGTAACCCCCTCCCCACCCCTCCAACCTAAACAATAACACCCTCCCTACCTCTCCACCCTAAACAATAACCCCCTCCCCACCCTAAACCATAACCTCCGTCCCCGCCTCCCCACCCTAAACAATAACCCCACCCCACCGTTCCACCCTGAACATTAACCCCCCTCCCACCCTAAACAAATAACCCCCTCACCGCCTATCTCGGTCAGTTCGGCCATGGTCTGAGGCCCGGCCTCGAGAGGGGGCCCGCCGGCAGTGGCGTAATGTGGGTGCGCAAAATTATTACTGTGCTGTGCCGAGTCTGCGGAGTCTGCCGACTGTGCCGTCCCAAGTGTGCTGTGTGTTTCGGTCATGTTGTTCATCCTTGTAATGGCAATAACCTTGATCAAAAAAAAAGGTACAGTGTTAAAAAAAAATTGTAAATAATAATAAAAAATCAAAAATAAGTATCGTAATTGGTATAGGCGAGTACTTGAGGAAAAGTATCGGTACTCAGTCTTAAAAGACTGGTGTAGGTGCAACCCTACTGGACATCCTCTGGCCAGGAAATGAGGCAGGTTCTATATGACTTGCTGCAGCTTCTAATACACATTATGAGAAGCTTACAGTGTGCAGTGAAATCAGAGAAAGCCATTTCAGTCCAGGAGAGGAGCCGGAACAACTGTGCAAGACTGAAGGGAAGGCCAAAGGTCAGATATAATCAGGTGTGACAAATAAACATGGATTGACAATGAGAGAGAGAGAGAGAGAGAGAGAGAGAGAGAGAGAGAGAGAGAAGAGAGAGAGAGAGAGAGAGAGAGAGAGAGAGGGGGGAGAGAGCGCGAGAAAAGAGGGGGGAGAGAGAGGAGAGAGCGCGAGAAAAGAGGGGGAGAGAGAGAGCGAGAAGAGGAGAGAGAGCGAGAGAGAGAGAGAGCGAGAGAGCGAGAAGAGGAGAGAGAGCGAGAAGAGGAGAGAGAGCGAGAAGAGGAGAGAGAGCCCGAGAGAGAGAGCGCGCAGAGAAGGGGGGGGAGAAAAAAGAGGGGAGAGAGAGAGAGAGAGAGAGAGAGAGGGGGGAGAGAGAGAGGGGGGGGGAGAGAGAGAGAGAGAGAGAGGGGGGGGGGAGAGAGAGGGGGGGAGAGAGAGAGGGGGGGAGAGGAGAGAGAGAGGGGGGAGAGAGAGAGAGAGGGGGGGAGAGAGAGAGGGGGAGAGAGAGAGAGAGAGAGAGAGAGAGAGAGAAAAAAAAGAGGGGGGGAGAAAAAAAAGGAGGGGGGAGAAAAAAAAAGAGGGGGGAGAAAAAAAAGAGGGGGAAGAGAGAGAGAGAAAAGAGAGAGAAAAGGGAGAGAAAAGAGGGGGGAGAGAGAGAAAGAGAGGGAGAGAGAGGGGAGAGAAAGAGCACGAGAAAAGAGGGAGAGAGAGAGCACGAGAAAAGAGGGGGAGAGAGAGAGAGAGAGCGAGAGAGAAGAGGAGAGAGAGAGAGAGCGAGGAGAGAGAGAGAGAGCGAGGAGAGAAGGGGGGAGAAAAAAGAGGGGGGGAGAGAGAGAAAAGAGGGAGAGAGAGAGAGAGAGAGAGAGAGAGAAGAGGAGAGAGAGCGCGCGAGAAGAAGAGGAGAGAGAGAGAGAGAGAGAGAGAGAGAAGACGGGGGAGGGGGATAGAGAGAGAGAGCACAGAGGAGAAAAGAGATGAGAGGAGAGAACAAAAGAGAAGAGAGAAGCAGAGGAGAGCGAGAGAAAGGAGAGGGAGAGAGAACAGAAGCTAATGTCACACTTTCAATGGTAGTTTACCAATGTGGCTTCCCTTATAAGGAGTCTCACCGTTTCTCCATCTCCAGTTGATGTCAATCCCTTGTTGTTCCAGCAGCTCTCGCTGGCAAAGTTCCAGTCGACGGGTTCAGTCTGATTTTCTACCGTGGCGTTATTTCTCTCCCTCTCCAGGCGCTCCAGGCGTGCCTGCTCCGGGTGGTTGAATCGAAACACGTGGTTCTTCCCCATCACTATCCTGTTTCCTGCAGGCCAGACAGAAAGACTATGTGTCACCCTGCCAGGGCAAGGGCCAGCTTTGCCAGAGTCACCCTATGAGAGCTCCTCCTAGTCACTCACCTGATTCAGGACCAGTGGTTGGGTCAACTGCTTTCCATGACGTAAGTCTCGGCCCCCTCAAAAGACTCAGGGTGACAATGACTGCGGAGAGATGACATGGGGGGGGGGGGGGGGGCGCGGTGGTGGAGATTGGCAACACAGAAGGAAATTTAAAAATGACACATCAGTCAGCTATACACACCTTCTCCATTATCATTTGTAGTACAGTGAAATAGGCAGTGCTGCTTCTTGATGAACTGGCCACTCAGCTTGATGTCAACATCTACCTGACCCACCCTGTGGGAGAAGGCAATGAGTACGATAAGATTGTGAAAGGTGGGGGGAGGGGGGGTTGAGAGGGGTGGGGGAGAGAGGAAGGTAGAGATGATGGGGGAGAAAATGAAGGTGAAAAGGGTGGGGGGAGAAAATGAAGGTGAAAAGGGTGGAGAGAGAGGGGAGTAAAAGGAGAGAGAGAGAGAGAGAGAGAGAGAGAGAGAGAGAGAGAGAGAGAGAAAAGGGGGGGAGAGAAAAAGGGGGTGAGAGAGGAGAGAAAAGGGGGGGAGGGGGAGAGAGAGAGAGAGAGAGAGAGAGAGAGAGAGAGAAGGGGGGAGAGAGAAGAGGGAAAAGGGGGGGAAGAGAGAGAAAAGGGAGAGAGAGAGAGAGAGAGAGAGAGAGAGAGAGAGAGAGAGAGAGAAGAGAGAAGAGAGAAAAGGGGGGAGAGAGAAGAGGGAAAAGGGGGGAGAGAGAAGAGAGAAAAGGGGAGAGAGAGAGAGAGAGAAGGGGGGGGGGGGGGAGAGAGAGAGAAGGGGGGGAGAGAGAGAAGGGGGGGGAGAGAGAGAGAAGGGGGGGAGAGAGAGAGAAGGGGGGAGAGAGAGAGAAGGGGGGGGAGAGAGAAGGGGGGGGAGAGAGAGAGAAGGGGGGAGAGAGAGAGAAGGGGGGGGAGAGAGAGAGAAGGGGGGGGAGAGAGAGAGAAGGGGGGGAGAGAGAAGGGGGGGGAGAGAGAGAGAAGGGGGGAGAGAGAGAAGGGGGGGAGAGAGAGAAGAGGGAAAAGGGGGAGAGAGAGAAGAGAGGAAAAAGGGGGAGAGAGAAAGAAGCAAAGAGGGAGAGAGAGAGAAATGATGGGGGGAGAGAGGGGGGCAATAAAAGGGGAGAAAGATAGAAGGGGTGGGGAGAGCGATAGAGAGAGAGAGAGAGAGAGAAGAGAGAGAGAGAGAGAGAAGAGAGAGAGAGAGAGAGAGAGAGAGAGAGAGAGAGCGCACAAGAGAGCACAAGAGAGAGAGAGAGCGCAAGCGAGAGGGAGAGAGAGAGAAAAGATAGATAGATAGATAGATAGATAGATAGATAGATAGATAGATAGATAGATAGATAGATAGATAGATAGATAGGGGGAGACACAAGATTTATCAAGCTACAATGTTCCTTAGGGTCAGTTTACATTTGCTTCAAAACATGGCTTCGGACACGCTTTGTTAAAGTTCTCTGAACGCCAGTCAAAGCCCCTGTCACTAAATAAAATGGTTAGCGCACAGTTCTGTTTACACAGGCTTTTGTTTGGTGCTTCGATGAGGCTTCAGTGGGGGCTTTAAGCGAGCTTGGCATAGACTTCTATGGAGGCTTTGAAGTCGCTTTGCAGCACCACTGAAGCTACATGGGGTATAATTTTTGAAGTGAAGCAAAGTAAAAGCAAGGTGAAAACAGGACTCTAGCTAACCATTTAATTTAGTGACAGGAGCTTTGACTGGTGTTCAGAGAGCTTTACCAAGCCTGTCTGAAGCCTTGTTTTTGAAGCAAGTGTAAACTAGCCCTTAATGTGTGTTGAAGCCGAAGCAAGTGTAAATGAGCCCTAAATGTATGCTAAAATGACAAATGGGAATATTGGCCGAGGGGTCACTTTTGTATGCATTAAGCACACTTTAAAGTGACATTTTATTGCAGCTTGATAAAGTGGGACCACAGAGAGAGGTAGAGAGAGAAAGAAAAAGAAAGAACTGTCAGTGAAGTGATATATTACCGTGTGACCCCCTCCTTTAAGTGGTAGAGCAGGCACTCCGACATGAGCGGGTCTTCATTCAAGTTGACCAGGTGAGGTATCTGCACACATAACAAGACACCAAAATGATTCCTATACGATCACACCATGGACAGTCACATGTGTTCCGGTGCAAAATGTAAAGGAATACAGCGCTGTCAGGAAAATCATAGCATGACATACATAAATTGATTCAATATGTAGACTCCAGATTGAGTAATGAGCTGCGGTTACAAAAATGCGAGATACCCACACTAGAAATGTAAAATTATAAAAGAAACCGCGCTATACAAATTATAGGTTAAAAAATTAAAATATGCACATCAAAATACTGAGTCCATTTGTGGATAATGAAAATAAATGTCCGGCAAAGCAAAAATCACCAAGGGATATAACTCTTCATCCACATAATCAGTGACATCACACTCAGTTCACCATTGGAAGTAGTGTTAGAGATAGGACAGTCCTCCACCTTCAAAACAACTGCCTCTTACCAGCTCCCTTGATCTCTGGTCAGGAGATCAATAGCGCCTTTTGGCTTATAACCCAGCCACAGTCTCAGATACAGATGAATATAGGTCAGATCGACTCCTCTGTTATCCCATACAGCCTATACACAAACTTGTCCCAATGGCAAATCATAAAGGAGAAAAGAAGCCTCCATAGTGTAAAAACGTATATAATGTTTATTAAATAAAACAGTATTGCACTCACATGTATGCGAAATCATTCAGGCAAAAACAGATGAACGAGCCGGCCGGCTCTCTCTACAAAACACCCCGTAGCTTCCGGGACTGCGTGTGTGTGTTGTGGTGGCGTCAGCACGCCGCTCTCCCTACGCCGTTTCGTCAAACCTGACGTCGTCCAGGGGCACGGGCGGCGTGCTGAACGCCACCTATTATATGCCAGTAAATTTTTAGAAGCACCGCCCAGTCCTGAGGTCCGAGCAGTGAGTGAAACTGATGCCGCCATATTGCAATGGGGCAAACGCCAGTACAGTCTCCGGGGAAGGAAACAGACACCGATGGCAATCAGTATCCCCTGTCAGTTTTAACTATGTATTACGTTTATATATACACAATCAATAGTATGAAGGGGTGTGTATAAATAATGTATATTTAATCAATTATATTAGGATTAGACAAACCACACGGACCACAGTGGCGGCATCTAGTGGCCAATATTTATATAGCCTGGCCTAAATCATATGGTCAATTTGTGGAGTGTCCTAAATGCATCAATTAGATTTCTAATAGGCAAAAATTGTTAAAAACACTTATTATTGAGTCCTTCAATCAATTCCCTTATAAAGGGGAAGGGCAAAAAGAAAAAGGAAAAAAAAAAAAAAAGGAAAAAGAATCATGTTCAAATTAAAGTATTCATATTGAACCAGATTGTATAAAAACCCCGATTATCAATAACAGTTGTACTGTGATTCATCTAAAAAAGATAGATGAATCACAAGTATGTACAAATAACATGTTACTAGATAATCTCCATTAATTAGTATTTTGTGGGGCAACTCAAAGGTCAGTATTCAAAATCAGCTGAAAAAAATAGTGGGTGTGTATACGCACCATCCCCATCCTTCCCCCCAAATAAACTGCTGGGGACTCAGGACTGGTTTACAATAATCACTCTAACTGTTATCAATAAATGAATTGACATCTGTGTCTATATTGAGGCCATAGGGGCTATAACAACGTACCCCTATGGATCCACGCCATTTCCATCTTGGATAGTTCTCTAACCAGAGATCCACCTCTCCAATGGGCATTATATTTGTCAATGGCTAAAAAATAGTGTTGGCTGGGTTCCGATTATGGACCTTATCATAGTGTTTGGAGACAGAATGGAACTTAAAACCCGTTTTGATATTCGTGATGTGTTCCCCTAACCGTACTTGCATGGCCCGCTTGGTCCGACCAATGTATTGGAGACCGCACGGGCATTGAAGTAGGTATACAACCCCCGTGGAACTACATGTGATAAAAGGTTCTATTCTGTGTTCTACAGAGGTATTAGTTGAAACAAATGACAATGTTTTCCTCGTTTTGATGTAATTTAAAGTGCA